>CM041635.1:58552087-58592603 GCA_023333625.1 Bothriochloa decipiens | reverse complement strand
TAATGAATAGCCAGTAAACAGGAGCTGGAGGAAAGAGGTGGAGCTCTAAATGATACAGTACCTCTCGGTAATTCTTGAGAGGCGAGACAGCACGGCGTCCGTGGCATGGCGGTCGCCGTAGCCCAGACGGTCGTTCAGGCCGCCGTAGCGGGAGCCCTCCGGGACGACGTAGGAGGAGGAGTCGGAGGTGTTGAGGTGGACCGGTGATGCCCAGAAGCTGTCAAGGCGGGTGCGGAGCACGGCGGCGTAGGTGAAGTTGCCGACGGACTCGCGGTCGTGGATCAGGTCCAGGCACCCCTCCACCAGCCGGTCGGGGCGGCGCGCGGCGGGGGATGTCGGGGCGACGCGCGGTGGGCGAAGGCGACGGCGACGGGGAGGACGAGGACGAGGCGGGCCTTGGCCGGTGAGCAGGCGCGGCGGGGGATGGCAGGGCGGCGCGGGGCTGTGAGCGGCGGGGGATGCCGCCGTAGCGGGAGCCCTCCGGGACGACGTAGGAGGAGGAGTCGGAGGTGTTGAGGTGGACCGGTGATGCCCAGAAGCCGTCGAGGCGGGTGCAGAGCACGGCGGCGTAGGTGAAGTTGCCGATGGACTCGCGGTCGCGGATCAGGTCCAGGCACCCCTCCACCAGCCGGTCGGGGCGGCGCGCGGCGGGCGAAGGCGGCGGCGGCGGGGAGGACGAGGACGAGGCGGGCCTTGGCCGGTGAGCAGGCGCGGCGGGGGATGGCAGGGCGGCGCGGGGCTGCGAGCGGCAGGGGATGGCAAGGCGGCGCCGGTCGGGGCGGCGCGCGACGGGGGATGTCGGGGCGGCGCGCGGCGGGCGAAGGCGGCGGCGGCGGGGAGGCAGGCGCGGGGGCTCGGGCGGGGATGGGGGGAAATTTGGGACTTTAGCGTTACAGGGCGGGGTGGGGGGAAATTTTGGGTGCTTTTTTTCATAAATAATGATTCCCGAGTACCAAAGGCAGCACTCGGGGAAGCCCTACTCTTCCCCGAGTGCCAGGATAGGGCACTCGGGGAAGCACCTTTTCCCCTAGTGCCAGGGTATGGCACTCGGGGAAGATTTAATTTTTTTTGTTTTTTGTCCCATTTTTTTCTGAGGCCTTCCAACATTATTTGAAACTCTTTGTTAAAATTTGGGACAATTTTGACTTTTTTTTCTATATTTTGTTAATTTCTTTTGTTTCATTGATTTTTTTTGCATACCTCAAATTTGAACTGTAGGTACATAAAATAATGAAAATTTTTGGTTTAGAAAATGATATTCATCATATTTGGTGTATGTTGAGACTGTATCCAGGAAATCATATGAAATATCGAGCATCTTGTTGACGTAACATGACGAACCACTTGCGCAAAAAGTGTATTTAAATTATAAAAAATCTGAACGAAGTCCGAAATTCATGAAACTTGGCTGGGCATCATGTTATCACATGAATAGGCTATGGTAAAAATTTGAGAAGTTTTCGAGCAAGTTGCAACGTCGGATGGCCAAAACCCAGACATCTCTGCATGTGATTACTTGTGATCACATGTAGAGATGTCTCGGTTTTGGGCATCCGATGTTGCAACTTGCTCGAAACCTTCTCAAATTTTTACCATAGCCCATACATACAATAACACGATGCCCAAACAAGTTTCATGAATTTCGGACTTCGTTCGGATTTTTCATAATTTAAATACACTTTTCGCGCAAGTGGTTCGTCATGTTACGTCAACAAGATGCTCGATATTTCAAGTCACTTCCTGGATACAGTCTCAACATACACCAAATATGATGAATATTATTTTTGGAACCAAAAATTTCCATTATTTTATGCACCTGCAGTTCAAATTTAAGGTATGTAAAAAACTCAACAAAACAAAAGAAACTAACCAAATATACCAAAAAAGTCAAAATTGTCCCAAATTTGAAGAATGAGTTATAAATGATGTTGTAAGGCCTCAGAAAAAAATGGGATAAAAAAACAAAAAAAAAAAGAAAATCTTCCTCGAGTGCCAAATCCTAGCACTCGGGGAAGAGGGGCTTCCTCGAGTGCTCTGTCCTAGCACTCGGGGAAAGTTTCTTAAAAAAAACAAACTGCGCCGTCAGGCCGGGACGTCAATTGCCGAATTTCTTCCCCGAGTGTCTCCCTTTCCCGAGTGTTGCACTCGGGGAAGAGATGCTTCCCCGAGTGCCAACTTTTCCCGAGTGTCGGATCCAGTGCGGCACTCGAGAAAGCCCGTCTTCCCCGAGTGTTTTCTGTCCTGGCACTCGAGGAAGAGTGGATTCCCCGAGTGCCCAAGTTTTGGCACTCGGGGAAGCCTATGGCACTCGGGAAATTTCGTTCCTCCCGTAGTGTGTGATGAGTATATGCCACTAGGGTTAAACTGCCAAATAAGAGTGTCCTCCTCATCAGTAAAGACTATGGTTGAGGCTAGTTGGACTATTTCTAGCCATATGTTCATTAACCTTTCATCAACAGTTCTCCTAAAAGTACATTTGAGCTCTACACCATCCCACAACTCAGCTATAATACCTGACTTTTCATGAATGAGGACATAGATATCCCAAAATTGAATAATTAAACTGGAATGGCCTAGCCAGTTGTCTTCCCAGAACCTTACTTTTTTCTCATTACCAACTTTCCACATCTAGCCTAACTTAGCAGTCTTGGTTGTCCACATCCGACCTCTAAAGAATTGTGAGGCACTACTATTGTGAGCACAAAATATATTAGGATTATTAGTCCCATATTTCTGTACAAGCAGTTGTTTCCACAGTTTACCATCATCTGAATTGTATCTCTTTATCCAGGAGGCTAAGAGACTTATGTTTAAGTCCCTTAGGTTGGGCACCCCCAGCCCACCATATTCTTTCATCATAGCTACACTTTCCCAATTGGCAAGATGTATTTTGTTCCTACCATCACTATCACTCCACAGACAATTAGCTAGATGGGTATTAAGAATCCTGATAGCCCACTTTGGAAACTTAATGAAAGATAACAGATAAACTGGAATGCTTGCTAGACAAGCCTTAATCAAAACTAATTTACCTGCATAAGATAATAGATTTCCTCTCCAACTGGCTATTCTCTTCAGCATTTTGTCAACCAGTGGCTGAATGTCCTCTCTCTTGAAGTTTTCAAAATGAAGGGGTACTCCTAAGTATTTAATTGGAAACTTTCCTAAAGGGCAGGCAAACAAATGTGTTATTCTATGGGCATCTTCATCAGACACATTCATGGCTATCACTTCACTTTTATGGAAATTAATTCTCATTCCTGAAAGTTGTTCAAACCACATCAAAGTTCCTTTTAGGTTAGCTAAGCGATCATTAGCTGTATCTGAAAATAGAATGGTGTCGTCAGCATATTGGAGGGATACAATTCCTCCTTCTCTAAACTTAGAACCTAGACCTTTAATAAGACTTGCATTTGCTCCTTTGATGAGCATCCTAGTCAAGACATCTCCTACTAAGTTAAAGAGCAAGGGAGATATAGGGTCTCCTTGTTTCAGCCCTTTGCCTGCTTTAAAATATTTACTATCTTCACCATTGATCATGACCCCTATGGAGCCACCTTTGATTAGTTTCCCAATCCATTAGGATCATGACCCCTATGGAGCCACCTTTGATTAGTTTCCCAATCCATTCAATCCAGCATGGGCCAAAGCCTCTAGATCTCAGAATTTCAAACAAAAAATCCCAGTTCACCCTATCGCATGCCTTTTTGTAATCAAGCTTAATGAAACACCCTAGCTTACCCTCCTTATGGACACTATGGACAAGTTCATGAGCAATTACTATGCTTTCCAGAATGTACCTACCTTTAATGAAGGCACTTTGCTGGGAAGACACTAGCCTATCAATAATCCTACCTAGTCTTAGAGTTAAAGCCTTAAAGAAGATTTTGAAACTACAGTTAATCAGACTGATCGGTCTAAACTTCTTCATTGAAGTTGCACCTTCCTACTTAGGGATGAGAGTAATCATAGCAAAATTTAGCCTATACAGGTCTAACTTTCCTTGATGAAAATCATTGAACATTTTAAGCAAATCTTCTTTAAGAATGTCCCAATATTTCTGATAGAACATAAAGGATACTCCATCAGGGCCTGGGGCACCATCAGCATAGCAGCTGAATACTACCTCTTTAATTTCTGCCTCAGAGAAGGGGCTAACTAACAACTCATTTTCCTCATTTCTGACTAAATCTTCTGGGTTCCAGAAGTCTTCCCTTAGACTGACATTACCCCTGTCTTCTTTAGCAAATAGATTTTGATAGAACTCTACTGCTATTTTCATAATCCCCTCTTGATCTTCTACTATCCCATTGGGTCCCTCTAACATTTAAATTCTTTTCTTCCTGTTCCTTTGATTAGCTACAGCCTGGAAATAGGCAGTGTTCCTATCACCCTCTAAGATATTCCTATCCCTGGCTCTCTGTCTTGCTTTGATCTCTTCTAAGGCCCAGATCTTATCTAAGTCTTTAATCACTTGGTTAAACCTAATGACTTCAGGATCCGTCAGGGGTCTATGTTCTAACTTTCTCTAAGTCATTATACTCAAGGGCTAGTTCAGCTTTTTCTTTATTCATACTGGCTACTTTATTAGCAGCCCAGCCTCTAGCTAGTTTTCTCAGATTCCTAATTCTAAACTGCCAAATGTCCAAACTACTTGATGCAGTGCAAGGAATAGACCAGACTCTTTTGACCACATCATGAAAACTATCCTTTTGCATCCACCATTTTTCAAACCTAAAACACTTCTTACCAAAGGACACATTATCACCAGAGTCAAGAACCAGAGGATTATGGTCACTTGGGAGTCTCTCCAGCCCTTTGACTCTAGCCAAAGGGAAGGCCTTCTCCCAATCATTAGTAACAAAAATTCTATCAATTTTTGACCTACTAAGGGTCTCTGATTATTAGTCCATGTGAACTTAATGTTACTTGGGTTCAGCTCCATCAGAGCCCATGTGCTAATCCATTCATTAAAAGCATCAGACCATCTATGATTAATATCTAAATTACTTTTATCAGAGGCTACTCTAACTATATTAAAGTCACCAGCAATCATAGTGGGGCCTTTCCATTTCTGCATAACAGAATGTAATTCATCTAAAAAGGACTTCTTACCCTCTTCATAAGGGGAACCATAAACTACAACAAGTTTCCAAGAGAAACCAATTTTGTTATCACTAATCATAATACTCATGGTAAAATCTAGGCTATCATAGATAGAAGCTGAAACCTTGTCTTTATTACACCCAACCAGGATGTCACCAGCAGTTCCTCTAGCTAGAAGCACAAACCAGTTAAAACGAATATCAAAAGTTAAAGATTTGAGGTATCCAGGGGTAAAGGACACCTTCTTTGTTTTAGTTATCCCAACTATATCAGCATGTGTACTTCTAATCTTGCTCATCAAGGCAGGTAACTTTCCAATCTTATTTAAACCTCTAACATTCCAGAAGAGACCTATCATTTAAACCTTTTTTGTTCTTTTTACAATTAACTACTTTAGTCCAAGTATTCTCATCCAGGTCATCTACCTGGTTCAGACTTGCATCCAACCTAGAATCAGCTATATTTCTATCAGGGTCAGCCCCCATGACCAAGTTGTTCCTGTTAGAATGAGATGTGAACAAATCCTCAACAATGACATTGTTATCAGATTTACCCTTAACATTCTGGACTCTACAAATGTCTATTCCTTGATTCTGGATACCAGCAGTATCCTTTCCTATCTCCCCCTTATGAATGCAATTATATAATTGACAGGATCTACAAAAAGTGGTATTCTTTTCTATTTCTAACTCCCTAATTGTATCATAGAAATTACTACTAGAAGCATCCTGTTGAGTACTAAGATCAACACCCACTTTATAAGCTATCTCAGCTAATTTATCTAAAGTAAAGGATGGGATTTTAGTAATACCTTTAGGTCTCTCCAGATTTTTCTTTTCTACCAGAGCTTGTGCTTGTTCCAGCACAGATTTTCCATCATGTGGGTGCCTCTTGCTTCTTCTTTCTGGAACTATTGGACCCCATTTGTTGTTCCTCTTCTTCACAGGTGGTGTTGCCTCTACTCTTGTCTCCTGCTGAGGGACTATCTTCTTTTCCTTTCCTGAGTCAACTTTTGCTTCATTCACTATCTGAGGTTGTTCTACTGGTGGTGCTATTTCATTATCCATATTGATGGTCTCCTCCATGTCTTCTCCATTATGCTGGTATGTGTAGATCCATTCATTGGGTAGCAGGGATTGTTCCTCCTCATCCACTCCTTCTGCTTCCTCACCTTTGTTAGACTCAGTATCATCAATCTCCATAGCCTTCAACAAACTCAGACAGACAGACTCTTCCACCTTTTGGTCATATTGCTCCATCTCACACTCATTGAACAAGCTACCTCTAGAGGTCTATTGATTTTTGGTTTCCCCTGTTTTAGAGCAGCCCCCTTTGTCACCTTTAGCAGTACTACCTCCAGGTTTGTCCTTGTCACCTCCTTTGCTCAAACTACCATGATGCTCATTCTAACCTTCCTCCTCTTGTCCATTGTACTGATTGTCAACACCATTCTTATCATCATCGTCATCATCTCCTTTTCCATCATTGCCTAAGACTCCTTCTGAGATTTGGGTTACCCCTTCAGCCTTGAGGTTTATCAGATAGATATCATCCTTCATTTCCACAATTCTTTGAGTTGGGATTTTTGTTGGATCTCTACATTTGACCTTAATCCTGATCATAGCAAAGAAGCTACCAAATAGGGACTGCCAGTCTACTTCAACCAGTTTGCCAATAGCTGCTGCCACTTGCCTCAGAGTTTCCTAATCACACCATTTTGGGGAATACCACTGACTTGTACCCACACCTCTTCCAGCTTTGCTATAGGGACTATGTCTCCATTCCACACCTTGAGAGAAACATAGTTGTCATTGATGTAGAAATATTTTCCATCATTTAGAACATAATTCTCTACCTTCTTGTCAAGAGGGAATCTGACTAAGTATTTGTAATCTTCTTCTAGGGTCTTGTTAGATATAATCTACTACAATCCCATCCGCTTCTCCCAATATGGGCAAGGAAAGGGGAGGTCAGGTCCAGGCCAACCATGCCCTGGTCTTGTAGCAGCATAGCGATAGGTCGTGCAACAGTAGAGCTCCATCAGCTTCATCTTGGGCTGATGTAAGCATAGTACTAGGAGTAGTTGAGTACTGTAGCCATGCCTCATGTACCCGGTAGTGGGTGGATGATTGTATATATATGTTATGCAAGGCAATGGAAAGAGTAGCTTCTTTGCCACCAACTCAGTGTGTGAAGTTTCAGCCAATGCTGAAACTTGGTGTGTGCTGTGTGCGTGGGTACAGAGAGAGCTCAAGCTTGTCTTCTTTCTTGGTTCAGAGAGGGGGTCGAGGAAGAGGTCGAGCAGGTGCTACTCACCTCACAGGTGCTAGGTTCCTAGCACAAACACGTGGTATCAGAGCCATACACATCATCAGGCTTAGCAGCTAGCAATGGCGGATGCCACCAGAGTGCTGCAGGGCGGCGGAGCAGATGCGGAGAGGTAGCTCCAGCTGGTGGCACAACCGGTTGAGGTGTGCGTGGTGCGAGAGTATGGCGGGAGCAACTCCTGGCTGATGCTCACCCGCACCAACTACGGCGAGTGGGCCATGCAGATGAAGTGGAAGCTGCGCGCCCGGAATTGGTGGGTGGCCGTCGAGACTGGGAAAATCGGCGAGGACGCGAAGGTGGGCATCATAGAGGCGCTCATGGCTTCCACGCCCAGCGAGTTCCATGAGGCGCTCGGCCAGAAGGACACGACAAAGGAGGCCTGGGAGATCCTGGCCTCGTTCCATGTTGGTTCGGATCGAGCCAAGCACATGAAGGTCCAACAGCTGAGGCGCGAGTTCAATGACATCCGGTTCAAGGCCGTGGAGATGGTAGAGGACTTCATGCTGCGTCTCCAGTCGATGGCAAGACAGCTGGCCACCTACGGCAAGCCGGTGGAAGACGAGGACCTCATCAGCAAGTTGTTGTGCGTGGTGCCTCCCAAGTACTCGCAGCTCACCATATCCATCGAGACAATGCTGGACATCTCCATGTTGTCCCTCGAGGATGTGGTAGGGCGGCTGCGGGTGGTGGAGAGCCACGGTCTTGCGTTGTCGGAGAAGAAAAAACCCAAGCTGATGCTGATCGAGGAGGAGTGCACAGCACGAATGAATCATAGGCGCAGGTCCGAGGAAGGCTCCAGCCGCAGCGGAGGTGACCGCGGCGGCAACGGTGGCAAGAAGCAGGGAAAGGCTCCGACAGACAATAAGAAGACCATCGCCCCCAACGCTTGCCGGAAGTGCGGCAAGGTGGGGCACTAGGCACGCGAGTGCTCGGAGAGGAAGGAGAAGAAGGAGGAGGCGCACATGGCTCAGGACGACAGCGACGACGAGCACGCGTTGCTGATGGGTGAGTTTTGCACGCTGTAGGATGGAAAAGCAGGGAAGGCAGACGTGGAGCAGAGGACTACGCCGCAGGCCATCGAACTTGACGAGCCGCGAGCGCAGGCACACCTGGGTGCGGTCAGCAACGAGAAGGAGCAGCGGTGGTACCTCGACTTGGGCGCAAGGAACCATATGACTGGCTTTCACGCCGCCTTCACCTACCTCAACACGAGCAAGACCGGCACGCTCAAGTTCAGGGATGGCTCGCAGGTGGACATCCGCGACCAAGGTACGATCATCTTCTAGTGCCGAAATGGGGAGCAGCGTGCATTGATGGACATGTACTTCATTCCCTAGCTCGACGAGTGCGGGACAGAGGTGCTGATCTGCGACGGCGTGCTGCGGATTAGGGACAAGGAGCAGTGTCTTCTCACCAAGGTAACATGCTCCAAGAATCATCTCTATCTTCTTGATTTGAAGGTGGAGCATCATGTGTGCTTGGCGGCGGCGTGCACGCAGGAGCCATGGTTGTGGCATGGTCGGTTCGGCCACCTGAACTTCGACGCGCTTGGCCGGCTTGGGAAGATGGTCACAGGGTTGCCGGAGATCAAGCACGTCGGCAAGCTCTGCGACAGCTGCCTGGCGGGGAAGCAGAGGTGGCTACCGTTCCCGAAGACGATGAGGTATAGCGCGGCGGATCCCCTCGAGCTTGTCCATGGGGACCTATGCGGACCAATCATGCCGGCAACACACGGAGGACGGAGGTACTTCCTCCTGCTCATCGATGACTGTAGCCGCTACATGTGGCTGCAGCTCCTGACGAGTAAGAGTGACACGGCGGACGCCATCAAGCGCTTCAAGGAGCGGGTGGAGATGGAGGCGGAGTGCGGCAAGCAACTGCAGGTGCTTCAGACCGACCACAGTGAATAGTTCACAGCGCTCGAGTTCACTGAGTACTGCATCGAGGAAGGGGTGGGTCGACATCTCACAGCACCCTACTTGCCGCAGCAGAATGGCATCATGGAGTGCCAAAATTAGACCATCGTCAGCATGGCACGGTCGATGATGAAGGCCAAGGGGATGCTGATGGCATTCTGGGGAGAGGGGGTCACGACCGTCGTGCACATCTTCAATTGTTCACCAACCAAGGCCCTAAAGGGGATGACGTCGTACGAGGCGTGGCACGGGCGTAAGCCTAATGTCTTGTACCTGCGTACCTTCGGTTGCATCAGCCACATGAAGGCCACCAAGCCGGGCCTAGGCAAGCTGGAGGACAGGAGCACGCGCATGGTGTTCCTCGGCTATGAGGAGGGCTCGAAGGCCTATCGGTTGTACAACCCACTCGGTGGCAAGGTGGTAGTGTCACAGGATGTGGTTTTCGATGAGGCTGCATTGTAGACCTGGGGCAGGTCAGAAGCAGGAGGCCTCAAGCAAGGCGGGCTCTGCGACACGTTTGTCGTAGAGAAGATGGTCATCCATGGCATCAACGAGGCTGTGGAGGCGCCAAGGGCCAGGGAAGCTAGAGCAGCGGAGTCTGCGGCAGGGGAAGCAGAGGCACCTGGGGCGGCCAGGACAGATGGCCCACTCAGCCCCCCAGGAACAGGGGCCCCTGCACTCGACCACACTCGCACGACCCGCACTCGACCGGGAGCCCCGACCCCGACCGCGGAGGACTCGACCTGGGGTCAAGCAGTCCTGACCACAGGGCCAAGGGATCGACCGCGGGAGCCACGACCGCAGGCCGTAGGGCCGCGTCCATGGGAGGAGCCCCGACCGTGGGACAAGGGGCCCGGGGCAGCCTTGACCGCGAGATGGACAGCCTCAACTGCAGAGCGGGAGGGCTCAACCATGGGTTGGGCAGCCTCGACCATGAGGCAGGAGGCCTCGACCGCGACTGTGGGTCGGGCTGTCTCGATCGCGAGGCAGGAGGGCCCGACCGGAGGTCAAGGGGCCTCGAGCCTTGCTCGGGGGCCTCTACTGACGGAACCTCTCCGCAGCGGATGACCCCACCTCGAGGAGCACCAGTGGCGAAGGCAAGCATCGAGTACACGACCCCACCATCCAATGTTTCAGATTTCATGGATGCCTACCACGAAGGGAGGAGGTGTGGTTCCGCCAGGTGGACGACATCGTCGGTGACACAGATACGCCTGGCCTAGTGGTGCGAAACTTCGATGATGATCCTGCTCTGCTCTTGATGAGTGCAGAAGAGCCGACCACATATGTCGCTGCGGAGCGTGACGCAACGTGGCAGAAGGCGATGCTGGAGGAGATGAAGGCCATCGAGGAGAACAGGACCTGGGACTTGGTCGACCCGCCGGCGGGCTGCCGGCCGATCGGACTCAAGTGGGTCTTCAAGGTGAAACGAGATGAGCGCGGGGCCATGGTGAAGCACAAGGCGTGTCTCATCGCTCAAGGGTTCATGCAACGCGAAGGGGTCGACTTTGAGAAGGTCTTTGTCCCTGTCGCGGGCATGGAGTCGATGCGAGCGAGCGCTAAGGAGTGGCAGGTTCACCACCTCGATGTCAAGTCAGCGTTCCTCAACTGGGACCTGGCCGAAACGGTCTACGTCAAGTAGGTGCCGGGGTTCGTCGTCAAGGGCACGGAGAAGAAGGTGCTGAGGCTGCAAAAGGCCCTCTACAGCCTGCGTCAAGCACCACGGGCATGGAACGCCAAGCTCGATGCCACCATGGCTGAGCTTGGGTTCGAGAGATGCGCCATGGAGCACGCACTGTACACCCGACGATGGGGGAAGGAGCATCTCATCTGTGGCAGAACCTCCTAAATAATATGGCCCACATGCACCTGTCATTGTCTAAACAGACCTCTGATAGCCATGCATGTGTTCCATAATACATAAAAGGTCTGTCGGGTGAATCCCCAAAACATCCATGATTCTTCGAGCAAGATCAATCATTAAAAAGAGACATTGAAGTATTACAATAGTTTATACCAAATAATATACATCAGAGTAAAAGAGCGAAAGAATTTTAATAACATAGGTTTACAAACCATTTGGTTCAAATCTTACAAACCATAAGTTTAGTTATTACAAACCATAGTAGTAGTGGAGTAGCGATAGATAACTTATTTACAATACCCAGGTGATACGCTCTGCCCAAGAGCCAAACATCCTACTCGTCGTCACTTTCCTCAATGACTGTCATGTAGCAGGATGCAAAGCAAACTTGCCCATGGGACTCACCTGCAACAAGGGTTCAACAAACCCTGAGTACAAAAGTACTCAACAAGACTGACCCGACGAAAAAGAGGGGTGAAGACCCAGAAATCCAGGCCAGAAGGACAAGGTAAGGCTCGCAAGAAGCAAAGACTTTTGCAGAAAAGCTCTTGTAGATCAAGTTTTAACTCATCATTAGTTATAACAGAAAATAAAGTTATCTTGCTCTAGCTCAAGATTACCAACCAACTTCATTCTTAATCCTTAATCATCATTCAAGTTATTACTACGATGATGAACAGAGATCGAGTCTTCTTCTTCGAGAAGCAACGACGATTCAAATCGATTTTTACCCAGCTCGGACCTAGATCACTGATATACAGGAGACTTTAACTCCTAAGCATAGCAGATCACATGATATACACGGGCTCCAACCTAAGAGTATATCAACCACACGATACACATGGGACCTCTGACCCACAGTGTATCGATATACGTAAGAAGCAACCCCACGGTATACCACACCATTGTATGTGGATTTTCTACCAACGGACGGGACCTAGGGCATCAACAGACGAAAACACTATAGAGGAACTCCTTTCTCAATGCAAGTTACCCGTCCGGACTCGATTTATTAACTATCATCGTGATTCCAACAGGTGAAGCCAACCTCATCTTTTTCATTCTTTTACTTTTAAAAAAAACTATCTAATTAAGCAGGGCTAAGCATTACTACGCATTTCCCAAATACACAGGGAGCAAGGAGATGGAAGTAAGACAGGTAATGCACTGGTAGGTTATCACCGAACCCCTATGACTTAATGCAACATTTCATAACTGAAGTGATAAAAACTTTATAAAACAAGGATAGGGTTTAAATTCATCCGGGGCTTGCCTTGGTGATCGGGGTAGACGGTCTCTGGCTCTGGATCAACACCCAACTCCTGATTCTGCTCTTCCTTGGGATCTGGTTCGACAACGTTAAACTCTCCGTTAACGGAACCTGATATGTTTCAACATGATGGAATAATAAGCATGATGCTTGATGGATGCATAACCAAATTAAGAGCTTGAACACAACTTTCCTTCACGATAAAGTTGCAAGCTAGCAAAGTTTACTTACTAAGTTCATTACGGTTAACTATGTCTTTAATGAAGTTCATTAAGCATATGAAATAACGTTGATTAAGCCTTAATGATATGATTAAGATAAGCGCAAATAATTAATTAAAGTGTCAAAGGTCATTAAGACGATTAAGCATGATTAAAAAGGTTAATCAATTATTTAAAAAGCATAAAATTAAAGTTTTCTAATTAATCTCAAAATTTTATTTTGAAAATATTTTGGTCTAATTAGATGGCAAAACAAATTTTAGAAATAAAGCCAATTATTTTATTTATTAAAAACCATAGAATATGCATTTTTCAATTAAAAGATCTAATTTTAACTTATACAAAAAGTACTCAAATTTGATATTTCATATTTTTTCTAGGTAGAGGACATCATCAAGAACCTACACAAAAATTTTCAAAATTTTTGGAATAGTATATTATTTATTATGAATTATGAAAAAAAATAGCATTTAAATTATTTTCTAAAAATAGAAAAAGAAAAGTGGAACAGTGCCCCCAAGTTGACCGGCGGCGGCCAGATTTTGACCGGCGAGACCTCGCTGACGGTGAGGTCTTCGACCGTGGGGTTTGGCCCTACAGACTCAGCTCGACACGAGGAACAAGCTAGACTAGCTAACGCGGTAGTAGGGACCTCGGAGGTACCTCGCCGGCGGTCATGGCTGCACGGCGGCGCGGCAGCCCGGCGGTGGAGCTCACCGGAGCTTCTCCGGCGACGTTGAGGGCACGGATAGCTTCTACTCGACAACGCGAACGCGATACACAACTCAATCGAGCCAAAACCCGTTTCGGTCCTCAGCGGCTATGCGCGCGGCGACTGGCAAGGCGGAGCGCCGGCGGCGAGCGAGTACGCCGGCGGCTACGGTGCGGTAGAGGTGAAGGAGCTCACCGTGGGTCTGGTGCAGGACATGGACAGGAGCTCACTGTGAGCTCACCAGGGCATGGACAGGTGCAGGAGCTCACCGTGGGTCTGGTGCGCACGTTAGTTGGTCATAAGTCGAGACGGAGGTCGAAGTTCGTCAGCGGTAGGAATGGCGGTGGCGTGCTCCGGCGGCGAGGTGAGCGTCACGGCGGCTCCTGTGCACCAGCGGGCCAACCAAGGAGCGCATGAGATGGAGGAAATCATGGCGATCACGGTAGTGAAGAGGATGAAAGAAAATAACCAACGGTGGTGGCGGTCGTCGGCAAAATGGCTCGCGACGACACGGTTGCCGTGCGCGAGGAAGATGACGACGCACTAGCGACTCCGGCGACGGGAGCTGGCACGAGTAGGCTCAATCGAAGCACAAGAGCAATGCGGAGCTACTGGCAAGAGCAAGCGGGAAACAGTGGAGCGACGACGGCGAATTTCGACGGCGGAGGGTGGTCGTCGGGACAGCGAGCAGGGATGAAAAGAAGAACACGGCGATGGCCAACCTATTTATAGGCCAACAGCAACGCACGGGCGGGCAACACGTCGACGGTGAAGTTTCGAGTGTGAGGGGACGAGCTGGCGGCGGAGGCAGGCCAGTATGGCGCCGGCGGCCACGGCGACACCATGAACAGAGAGGGAGAAGGACGATGATGATGTCATCATCCACTGTAGCATGTGATGTCACTCGATAAAATACAAATTACACCAGATTTTACATAAGAACTTAAAAATCTCTAAAAATAAGATTTGCATAAATTTTTAAGAGCTACATTTTTCATTTAACAAACATATTCAAATTCTACTTACTTTTTGAAACATGTACTCAAATTCAAAAGGGGAACAAAACCCTAGAAATAAATATTTGAAATTACTTTTAATTTTTCAATAAAACTTGAAAATCTTCAAATCTATGAAATGCTTCAGTTTTCAAATCAAACATTTTTCATATATAAAGTTTTTCCAAGTTATGCATAATTTTTGAATTATGTATTTAAAATTAAAAGGGACAAATATTGAAAAACTGTATTTTTAAATTTATTTGAAATTCTTTCTAGAAACTTGAAAAACTTTGAATACCAAAATTGTAGCTCTTGTCAAGATCTACAAACTATATTTTGAGAGTATACCAAATTATTTATAGATTTTGAATTATAGAAAAGGGGAATTGATACGGGGTGTTGGCCCAACCTTTTCGGTAGGATCGAAGGATAACTAACCCGTGCAACCTGACGATATCGACGGCACCAACAGCAGCTCGGCGGCTACCACCTGTGACAAAGATTTCGCCCAACCACACGCTTTGGTCGTGATCTACTTGAACCACGCAAGGTAGAGGTCTTGCTCTTGCAAATCACAAGGAAACACAAGGACAAGTGGTAGAGAAAAACTTCCAATCCTCAAGGGGGCAACTATGGCACAACCCTAAGGACAAGAGAACTTGGCTTCTCTAATTTTCTGAGTTCAATTCGTGGTTAGGGTTTCTAGGGTTCCTTGGGGGTTATTTATACTAGGAACATCCCTCCTAGTTGGGCTTTGGGCTGCCTAAAGTTGGCCCAGTCTGAAAATCGTCATTCTGGACAGTCTGTAGCAAAATGGGCATATCTCCCTCCACACAGATCCAATGAAGGTGCCGTCTGTTGCATATGAAAATAGACTTCACAAGCTTTCCATACATATATAATACTTGGGGTGGAACCTCCTGAATTGGTACAGACTTGGCTCGAAAGTTGAAAGACAGAATCTGTCCAGCAGCTCATCATCTCCATCTTCCTCCTTTGGAAAGTGACCTCCTCCTCCCTTGTCATGGCTCATAGCTGAGAACAAGTAAGGCACATCCATTAGGTAGTACATTATTCTTAGGTGAAAGAGATTCATAATGATTAAGGAGCAGATTCACCTCGGTTTGTAATTGCCGCATCCTTACCCGAGTCATGGGTCCTTTGTTGACATTGCCGGCTTGTTCTTCTTCATGGGCACGAGGTTCATTGTGCTCTCCATCATGGTTCAGCATGGGCTCATGGGAGATGTCCTCATCAGGAATAAAACAGGGTTTTGAAAGTAGTTTTTGAATTATCAAACAACTCATCATTTCAATAGCACAACCAACCTACAAATGTAAACTTGTTTTAGTTGAGACATATCATGGTTGACCTAATACACAAGATTGCAAAGTACCAGAAGACAAAATAAGATTTTAGTTTGTTTCAACTTCTTACAGGAACACATAAAATGATAAAGAAACTTTAAAAAACCCTAAGCATTATCATTTCATGTATAAAACAATGCATCATATAAAATACATCATTAGAACATGAATGCATTTATGCCATGATGCTCAATGATTATGCTTGATAATGCACTTGATTAATATTTTAATTGCGTATTAACATCTGGGATGTTACATCGTCGGGGTGTATGTGGACCATCTCATCGTCACTGGCGTGCGGGCTCAGGACATCGCCATTTTCAAGGAGGAGAGGGCCGCGTGGTTCCGGATGAGCGATTTGGGTGCCCTGTCTTACTACCTCGGCATCAAGGTGAGGCGGGGGGAGGACGCCATCAGGCTGGGGCAGCGCGCCTACGCGCAGAAGCTGCTCGAGCGGGCGGGCAAGGCGGGCTACAAGCCTGTAGCCACGCCAATGGAGGAGCGCATCAAGCTCTCGAGGCAGAGCACCGCGGCGAAGGTGGATGCTACGCTCTACCGGAGCATCATCGGCGGGTTGCGCTGGCTAACTCACACACGGCTGGACATCGCATTCGCGGTGGGCTATGTGAGCAGGTTCATGGAGGATCCGCAGGAGAAACACTGGACGGAGGTCAAGCACTTGTTGCGCTACGTCCAGGGCACGGCGGAGTGGGGAATCGTCTTCCCCAAGCGCGGCGGGCTTCAGCTGTCGGTGTTCAGCGAAGCACGACTTATCATCAACAGCCTTGTCTCCACTCTTCTTAGGTTGCGGTTGGTTCCCTGCAGATCCTTTGCTGCTCTCTGCAATATCCTCCCCTTTCTTAGCCTGTTGCTGTATGTTAGCCTGTTGAAAATCCTTTCTCTGACTCTGCTGATTGAACTGGCCTTGCCTTCCTTTTCCCCTATCTTGCTGCCCCTAGTTCTTGGAGCTTGTCCACCAAACTGATTGAACTGGGCTTGGGGAAACGGAGGCTGGTGAAATGATGGCGGAGGAGGGTGGGGGTAGAATCCATACGGATCTTGGGGCGGCAGCCCCATCGGGTGAGGAGGGTAGTATGGCGGCGATGGATGCGGCCAACCTCCCCCTCCCCAGGCGCATCCCACTCCTCCTCCGGGCTTGGTCGCGGTGGCCTTCCTCTTCCTCTCGCCGCCATGTCGGCCTTCAGCTTGGTGGCAAAGGAGTCACGCACTCCTTTCCCCCACACGTCTTCTGCAAATTGGAGTTGATTCGGCTTCCTTGCCCACCGATCTCCACTCTGCACTGGGTAACAATCCTTGGGTTCGAATTGGCGGCTCTCCCAGAGGTCCTTGCGGATCCAAACTAGGTCACGCGCTCCCGCGCCTCCAACCCTAGCCCTGCGTCCAGGGCCGACGGATCGAGGTGGAGCCTCCGGAACTAACCACAGCTGCCCAAAGTATCCTGGATTGCCCCTTCTTCGTCGTCTAGCTCCCGCTGCGACTGGGCATTGGGACCCTTCGCACTCCGGTCCCCCGCGCCCGAGCCATCGCCGCGTCCCTCCATGGACCCGCGCACGGCCCCGCGCGTCAAACGTGTCGGTGCGAACACATTGAGTAGGTTCCCGCCTCGGTGGAGTCCATCGGACGTGAACTGGGCTCACCGGCGGCAGGAATCACGGCGGCGGCGACGGTCCTCTCCCGATCACCCTACAGGGCCTAACTCCCTCCATAATCTTGACTTATTAGCATGGAAAGTCGGATAAAGAGAAACGGTCCTATGTCCTATGTTTGTGGGTCGACGCCTCTATATCCAGATGTGTATACATGAGATAAGTCGAGCACTTAAACGTCATCTCCATCTGGATATTCATCAAGGTGGTCATCTCCCTAGTATCCATGATCACCTCATTATTCCCCCAGCCCCTTCTGGCACCACCCCTACTCTCATAAATGCACAGATTCGGGTTCGAGGAGCTACAAGATTGACCCCTCGATCAGATCATTTGGCTTGTTTTGGATGCACGAGACCTTGCCTCTAGAAGAAAAACCTTTCTCAAATATAAAAACCTTTCTCACTCACTCATTTCAAGGTACTTGCACATTAACAACCAGTGCGGTAACAATGAGAATGATGAGCACCTTTCTTTGAGTCTGACTTCACTAGCCCCTAATCCATTCTGACTCCTGTTCGAATGAGCTACAAAGCTAATGACTAAAAGTTTTAATAACAAAAAGTGGACCATCATGAAGCGGCTGCCCTGAGATTTATGTTGATTATTAAGTGGTAATTGTCTTATAACTTACTCTGACCTGATTATCTGAACCAGGGATAATAACACGGCCTGAAAATTAATAATCTTATTTTTAGAGTTTATTTACCTGCAGCTCACCAGGGCATTGCACCAGACAAAAAAAAAGCCTTTTCTTCCACAGGACAGAAAAGAACATACGGCAGTTAAATTTTGGTTACAATAATAAGGGCTGAGCCCCAAGTTCACAGTGTACTGCACTACTTTGCCTAATGAGGACATGGTCCCAGCATGGCCACCATCACCAGTCCAAAAGTTTATTGCTATATGTTTTGACAGGTCAGAATGGTAAATGTGTAAAAAAACAAACTGTGTCGAACGACTGCTATCCCCTCATCACTGAGGGGATGATCCACGTATAAAATCAAAATAAACAGCCCTCAGGTCAGGCCTGACCAGAGGCACCATCACCTCAACTTACCTGCTGTAGATACACGACCCTACTTTGTAGCTCAACAAGAGAATCATGGCCGACATAAAGAAAAGGTAAAAGCCACTCCGCAGCACCATGGGGACAGTGCTAATCCGAGTAGCATCCTCGAGACCAACAGGAAGCTTGGATGACACGTCGCTCTCCACGGCAAAAGACACAAGAAAACTCAAGTATCCATTCTTCTGCAAGGGCCACCGATCAGAGCCGCTGCTGAAAGTGAGGCCATCAAGTTGGATGATGCCAGCAGTAACACGAATTGAGCTCGAGCTGACAGCTGAGAGCACCCCAACAGATTTCCCCGTGGATGGGGGGAATTCTGAGGCCATTGCAGGTGGAGCTGGGATAGTGCCCAACATGCTGGCAAGGCGCTTTCCATAAGTTTTATCACCAGTGTCATCTGTTGGCACACCTGGACAAAAGGCAGTAGCAAACTTAGAGTCGAATTGTAGGTATGAATTTATTTGCAGACAAACTCAAGTATAGGCGCCACAACACTCAAAATGAAGCACCACAATACAAGTATACAACGGTAAGTATAATTAGTAAATAAGAAATAAAAGGAATATAACTAATGTACCTGGAAATTCAGTATCTGTATAAAGATCCTCATGGGATCCTGATGAGGACGCACCGCACTGATCATTTCCTTCCGCAACCTCAGAGATCCCATCATACGTAAACTTGTCTTTGTTATCACTCTGTAAATAAGTAAACAATGTGTGTGTATCACCAGAAAACAAGAAGAAACGTCCTAGTGATCACAAATTAGAACATCAAGAACTAACAATCACTGATTATTTCTTTAGCCTAATAGCCAGAGAACTAGGAACGAAATGCAATATATATATATATATAGCAGTTCCAAGGCACACCTTTTGGGAAAAGTTAAACGGCACTGCAACTTGATAATTCGAACCCTGAGCAGAGCCCAAAATGTCATACTTGAAATCACTCTCTGTGGCATCAAAGTAAGCCATCACATCATCTCCATCAAAGAGTGATTCATTTCCAAGTGGCTCATTGAGGAGGTCGTTCAGATATACAAAGTCATCATTCCCATCGACCAAGTTGTAATCAGATGGAGCATCATAAAATACCATACTGTCATCAACTTGGCGAGGTGCTGGAAAGCCATCAGCTTGCTGGTGCCCGTGATATGCAACCCCATTGGTATCATTCCCTGTGTCAAAGAACTCATCAGCAAGAGGGCCATTGAAATAGGTCTGATTACTATATGCTCTCAAAGGCCAGCTTGTATGATCACCATCTGCTGGACCACTCCCATTCATAGTGTTATCCTGGCCTCCATAGCCATTATCTTCCCTGGGGTATGCTGATAACAAGTCATCAACACTGACATTATCATGAGTGGCATTCTGCCCTTCAAGTCTACCTATATTCTCCGCACTAATATTCGACAAAGGTTCCTGCAAAATCTCTTCCAGAGAAATAGCACCATCAGCACAGCTTCCATCACTCGTCTCTTTAGAATCCTGACCTTGTAGAGCCATCTCTGGTGGATTGAGCATTTCATGTACCTGAATTCAAGGGAAATGATAATGGAAGTAAATATCAACACACTTAACTGGAGCTGCAAGGCGACACTCAAATTCAATTGCATGCCAGGACATACGATGTCATTTAGTTTACATTGGGAGAGTATAATAAGAGCAAATAAACATTTACCAAAGGCAGATGAGATGGTTCTACTCGAGCAGGTCTGTTTGTTTCACAATATGCATTCTCGTCCTCATTTGATTCCTCATCTACAGCACATGTGATTGCAGCCATTTGAGCAGATGTGCCACTGGTAAGACCATTCTCAATAGCATCATCATCCTCCTCTTCCCATTCCTCTTCCATGTATGGTGCACCATACTGCGCACCATTCTGTGGTCCAGATCCATGCTTCTGGAAGATTCTACACACCACATGCAGGTCCTACAGGCCCAGCAAAAAATAAACATCAGGATTTAAGCAGAACATGGGGCAAGCCACAAAAGCACGTTCCCTAAGCAGAATACATAGTATGAAAAAAGGAACACACAACCAAAGAGAAGCACTATTCTTATTTCTTAGTGCATTCTTTTTTCGAAGGGAGGCCCTAGTGCAAGCGGTAGAGCTTTACCGCCTGTGACCAAGAGCTCCAGGGTTCAAGTCTCAGCCTCTGCACATTTGTGCAGGGATGGCTGCTGGCTATTTTCCCTTCCCTAGACCCTGCAGTGCGAGAGCCTACGGCACTGGGTACACCCCTAGTGCATTCTTTTTTCCCTTGAGACTTTTAGGTCAATGACACACAATTTCTGGAATCTCTGTTTTTAAGGCGTCGCCTAGGTGACGACTTGGCGTCCAGGCGGTTTTCAAGTCACGGCGTCGGGGTCGCCTAGTCCTCGCGGCCTATGGCGTCGCGGCGAGTAGAAAGGCGTCGCCTAGGCGTCCTCTCCTGGGCGGAGGGCGGGAATCCGCGGGAAATAGCCCACGCGGCGACGCGTTCGCGCGGGAAACTGGGTGTTGGCGCGCGCGGGAAAGGGGATGCGGCGCGCGTGTAGACCTCCCGCCAGAGCTCCTGCCGTGTCCCAGTGGAGTCAGTCGAGAGTGAGGGAGAGGGAAAGGGAAAGGAAGGAGGGAGGAAGAGAAGGAGAGGGCGGCGGCGCTATCTCAAATCCCGCGCCGGCGCCGGCGCCCGCGAACTTCCCCACGCGGCTCTGCTCCACGCGAGGCCTCTCCCCGTCCGCACGAGACACTCCGCGCGAGGCCCCCGTCGTCCGCCGCGGCCGCGACTTCCCCGCCCGCCAATCCGTCCGCGACTCTGCTCCACGGTCTTCCTCTGCTCTCCATCCGCGCGACTGATAGGTAACTCGCCCCCTCCTCTTTCTCCTGCTGTGGGTCTGCTCTTCTTCTCCCTTCTTCCTCTACTCTCCTCCCCCTCGTGCCCTTCTCCCTCCCTGTACCCCTGTTCTTTTGCTCTCTCTGCTTCTGTCTTCTATTTATTCTGATCTGGTTGCCTAGTTGCCTGCTTGTCTGAACTTTGCTGCATAAGACATTAATTTATTGAACTTTGCTGCAACTTTATTGATCTGTGTCAAGGATGACAGTATAAAAATGCCTAATTGCCTACTGGTTAGATTATAGATTTGTGTCAAGGCTGTAGGTTAGATTAGTTTAATTGTCTTCTATTTGTCAGGTTGTCTGCCATTACCAACTTAGATTAGATTATTGCAGGCTGCATCGAGTAGCGAGTACTCAATGTCAATTTTTAATTAGTCTTTTGGTTCTTTCTATGCAGCACAACCAACACGAAAGGATGGAGACCAGTCCACCTTCTGTCAACAATAACAACTATGATCCGAAGGTAGACAAAGAAAGAAAGGCCAAGTCTAATGATCCGGGCTGGAAGTATGGATATTGGGCAAACCCAGCTAAACCAGATAAGGTGACATGTACTCTGTGTGACACTGAGGTTTCTGGAGGGATAAAAAGGTTGAAGCAGCACTTAGCATGTGGCTTTGGAGATGCAAAAATGTGTGAACACACCACCACTGAAATTAGGAAGGAGATGCTAGCTTACTTGGATTCCAATAAGAGGAAGAGGCCATTGTTCCTTGATGGCATTGAGCAACCAGAGGAACCAGCAGATGTGGTGGTAGTGGATGCAGTAGCAGCCCCAGCAACTAGAGCTGAATCTGTTCAAGTTGACGACACTGCACCTGAAGAATCCCAAGCTTCCAAGGTGCAGCCAAGTTCAGGGACTGCAGCTAAACAAAGGCGTGCAAATTATTTTTTCAAGCCTACTGCAGCAGACAATACAAAGGCAAAGCCAAAGGCTAACAAGTCAATTGCTGAGAAGCTTCGGAAAACACCTGAAGAAATTGTTGATGGAAGGCGTAAAGGATGTTATCAGCCAACAATCATAGCCAAGACAAGGACCAAGGAGGAGCAGCTCTATGTGGATCAGCAGTGGTCCTTGTGGTTCTATGAGTGTGGCGTGTCTTTTAATGCAGCAGCAGCAAGACAGTTTGAGATTGCAGTTGAGGCAACTGCACAATTTGGTTCAGGCTACAAGCCTCCTACTCCCTATATGTTAGGTGGACCATTGCTTCAGGATGCTGTGAAATTGACCACTGAAATGAGGGCTGAACATGAGCAGGCCTGGAAGATGTATGGCTGCACTCTTATGTCGGATGGCTGGACTGATAAGAGAGGCCACCATTTGATCAACTTCCTTGTGAACAGCCCTGTGGGGACTTATTTCTTGGAGTCTGTTGATGCATCAAGTGAGGTACATGATGCCTTTATGCTTGCTGATTTATTGGAGGCAAAGATTGAGGAGATTGGGAAAGACAAGGTGGTTCAAGTAGTCATTGATAATGGGGCAAACTATAAGGCAGCTGGTAGAATTCTAATGGAAAGGATTTCTACACTGTTTTGGAGCCCATGTGCTGCACATTGTTTAGATCTTATGCTGGAAGAGATAGGGAACTTGAAGGAATTTAAGAAGCCCATTGCAAGAGCCAAACGTATCACAAATTTCATCTATAGGCATGGGAGGATTCTTAGTTTGATGAGAGAAAAGGCAGGGGGTGATCTTGTGAGATCTGCAGCCACTCGATTTGCCACCTCTTTCCTCACTTTAAAAAGTTTGCACAAGCATAGAGATGCTTTGAAGGCTTTATTTGTTAGTCAAGAATGGCTGGGGAACAAATTGGCAAAAACTGCAGCTGGTATGGAAGTGCACAACACTGTGCTCTCTGTGCAATTTTGGAATTCAGTTGAAGATTGCCTTAGAGCTTCAGCCCCTCTTCTTGTTGTTCTTAGGGTGGTTGATGGTGATGAGAGGCCGGCAATGCCAGAGGTTGCAGCACGAATGAAAATAGCAAAAGAGAAGATCAAGCTCAGCTTTCAAACTGAAAACAAGCAATCCTTGCTCGGGAATATCATTAGGATCATTGAGAAACGTTGGACAACACAAATGGACCATCCTTTGTATGGGGCTGCACTGTATTTAAACCCAGGAAGACTGCATTCTCTCATACAAGCTAATGATGATGAAGCTGTTGGGCAGTTAAGAGGTTGTTTTCTTGATGTGCTTGGAAAAATGGAGGAGGATGATGAAACTAGAAACAAGATTGATGCTCAATCCTTGGACTATGAAGCCCTTAGAGGAGTTGCATTCTCAAACAAAATGGCCAAGCTAAACCTTGACAAACTGAACCCTCGTATGTGCTGTTTTTCTTCTAATTGCTGCAGATTTTAATATGCAATTTAATTCTAGCAAGTATATTTCTTCTCAAAATGGTAATGTATGTTTGTATTTGTCTAGTTGATTGGTGGCGTTCATATGGTGGTCGTGCTATTGAGCTTCAAAGATTTGCTAGACGCATTGTTAGTCTTTGTGCTTCATCCTCCGGTTGTGAGAGAAACTGGAGCACATTTGAGTTTGTGAGTATTGCCATCCTATTCTAATTAATTTGTGTCCACTGCCCACTCTAATTAATGGCACTTGACACCTTGATTTGTTGTTTTCCCATTCTTTTGTAGGTGCATACAAAGAAAAGAAATAGGTTGCTGCATAAGAGATTGAATAGCATCGTCTTTGTTTCCTACAACCGGAAGATGAAGACTAGGTTTCAGTTAAGGCGTGAGAAAAAAGGGAAAAATTTTGATCCTTTGGTCATGGAGGCATTTGATTGGGACAATGAGTGGGCTGATTCATCCTATGTCCATCCTGAAGGTGCTCGTGTGTGTGTTGATGGGGATGGTAATGGCCTTACATGGGGACAAGTGGATGAAGCTTTAGGTGCATCAAGCTCACTACGAGGCCGCAATCTTTCAAGGAATGCTAGCAGGAACCGTGCAAGAAATGGACAGTCAAGGTTGGATGAACATGAAGAAGGCTTGGGTGAAGAAGAGGAAGATGAAGATCCACATGATGATGCTGATGTGAGTGATTCTGAGCAGGATCCCAATGGTGATGGTGGCGAAAACATGGAGGCTCCAATCAACCTTGATGAGTTTGATGATGGGTACTGATGATGAGAGTTGGCTGCTAGCAGATTTCATATCTGCACTACTTAGCATGCCATGAGACTAACTTTTGGTGGTCAGCCTATGTTATGTAATTGTGGCTGTGGACTACTAATTATGCCACTAAGACTATCTATGTTGTGAACTGGTTGTAATGTGGCTAACTATGCCACTAAGACTATTTATATTTCATGAATGTTTGTAATGTGGCTAACTATGCCACTAAGACTATTTATATTTCATGAATGTTTGTAATGTGGCTAACTATGCCACTAAGACTTTTATGATATTTGTGTGTGTCTTGATGTTTCTAAATTTCCTTGGTGCATGTTGTTGCTAAATTTCCTTGGTCCTTGCTGTTGCTAAAGTCCTTATTATATGTGCAGCTTGCTGTTTGGGAGAAGAAAAGAGAGTTCAGATCATCAAAAGGTATTTCACTATCCATCTTTAATCTGATTACAAAGTATTTGTTACATAATTATATTAATGAGTCACACATGTTCAAACTTGTTAGGGGCTGTATGGCACATGGAACAAGACAGCTGGAAACAAGAGGATCTCTCCTACATGGGCTCCAGAATTGGCAGCACAAAGGTGTGTATAAGTCTATGTTTTTGCTGTCCTATGGAAGTTTAGTGTATGTCTATGGCGTCGCCTCGCCGAGCGCCTAACTCGCCTAGGCGTCCGGAAGGGGGTCCAACGCCGCAGCTCGCCTGGCCGCCGTAAAAACATAGTCTGGAATTGCACTCTGGTACGGGAATTTGCAGAAATAACTACTTCCTCGGATCCCTTAGGGCACCTCCAATAGTGGCTTATGAGCTAGCAGCTCTAAGCATTTTATTTCATATTTTAATAGGGGAGAGAGAGAAAGAGAAGACATATCACATTCCAAGATCATGTGAGGTTGTCATGTAGGCCTATCTATATTATGAGCTATTGCTAAAAAATAGCACCATTGGAGAAGTTGTCTTAGGACAGTAACCAGCTCATACTATTGAGGGTCAGAGGGTGCCCTTATACAAGTCCATTAGGACATTGATAGCATGGCCCGGTCTACGAAGTTACACTTTGACTAGCAACATTTATAAAAAAACACACCATTTTAAATAGAAAGAAGGCCTAGAAAGAATTATTGTAGTGACAATGGAAGTTATTTGCACGAGCAAACTATTAACATGAATCATACAAGGTCACTCTATAGGCTTTTATATAAATATAGATGGTAACAAATGTTAAAAACTTATGAGTTAGGATAAACTCAGATGAACTTATATTTGGATTCAAAGGTAGTCCATAACACCATCCTAACATCGTTTGATAGAACCACCCAATGACATGAAAACAAGGGTTATTGTCACATCATAATCAAGCAACATGATGAGAATACACAATGTGCTGTTGCATATTTCAGGTTAGACATTTTTTTTTAACAGAAGCCAGAATAATAATGTGAAGCGGCAAGCTCACCTTGCACGAATGACTAGATGTATTGCTCACAAAAGGATAGTCTGACAACAACAGGGAAGTTGATGTAGAAGTGACAATAATAGAAACATGTACCAAGGCAAGCCCTATTTGGTTTTTGCATAAATTGTGACCATAATGAGATAGAGAGCTGCTCCCCTTAAGAGGCAGACGATAGATCTATTGTATAGGCCCTTAATGAATTGCTCCCCTTAACACTCGCAAGTACCTGAGGCCCGTCTGCGTCGAGGAGGCGGTACTCGTGCATGACCCAGTTGGTCCTCTCGCCCTTGGGCGCCCTCCCGGCGTGGAATACGAGCGTCTTCTTCATCCCTACGGGCTTGCCGCGGTGGCGCACCTCGCGGTCCTTTCCCGTGGTCTTCCAGTACCCCCTGGGCGTGGCGCGGTTGGTCCTGTTGCCGGGTCCGCCCCGGCCCCCGGCCCCGGCTCCGGCGACCTTGCGGTCGAGGCGGGCGAAGAAGTACCACTGGGCGTCGCGGCTGCGGATGCGGGAGAGGGACGGCAGGTCCCAGGGCTCGAGGCGGTAGAGATCGACCTCGGCGATGGCGTCGACGCGGAGGCGGCGGCCGAGGACGCGGCGGCGGAGGTAGTAGGAGACGAGCTCCTCGTCGGTGGGGTGGAAGCGGAAGCCCGGGGCGAGGGGCACCTCCGACGCCGCCGCCGCCGGCGGCGGGGAGGAGGAGTCCGGCGGTGATTGGCTCATCGCAGTCTCTATCTATCTACAGACTGGGACTACGAGGGTTGGTGGCGAGCGAGCGAGCGAGCGAGCGATCGATCGATCGATCTGGTAGGGCTGGGCTAGGATCTCGTGGAATTTCGCATAATTCAGCGGGTGGGAGGAGCGGATTTGGGTTCGATCGGGGGTTGGGGTTGCTAGGGTTTGGGAACCCGTGGGGAGGCGGCGAACACGATGTGGGAGCCGTGAAAGTGGATGAGTCGGAACGCGTTGGTATGCTTTGGCGTGAGGAAGGAGGAGCGAAGGAGCCGCGTGCGTGCGTGCGTGCGTGCGTGGACTACTCCATCTTCTAGAAGACTACTCCATAGTTCGGTACGTACACCGGAGAAGTGTCGTAATAATATACGGAGTATTTGTTGGTGGATAGACACGGTGAATGTGTCGTCGAAAACAAAACCCGGAAAAGTGTCGTGTCGTAATATACCTTTGTTCGTAAATAAACTATCAGAGACTAACGCTGTTGGCGTTAGAAATCCGGGGGTATCCTAAACCAACGAGTAATCGTGTGTGTAACCCGTCCGGATGGGTGATGTAAGAAGGACACAGCGATTTATCCTGGTTCGGGCAAAGAAGGCCCTACGTCCAGCGGGGGGAGAAGATTTGTATTATCTTGCACCTAAGTGCTTGTACAGGGGCGGATACAAGCGAACGAGAGAATTCGAGGGGGGTCGAGTACAGAGCGAAGGAGTTATTCGGAGTCTAGGAGTCTGCCTAGGCGTATGTTCGGTTGTCGTGAGATCGTTGTCTGGAGTCGTTCTCCTCTGTCCCTATCGGGTCTCCTGGCGTCCCCTTTTATAGGCCAAGGGGAGGCACAGGGGTACAAATACCCTGGTTCGATGACGTAGTGATGATGTCGCGGGTCGTGGTGGTCAACTCGAAGCCTCTGCAGGGACGTGCGCTGAGCATGGCTCGTTCTGTAGCGGCGTGGCTCGGAGTTGACAGCCGTCCTTCGGAGTCATGGTTGCTGATCGGCGAAAGACGTGATCCCCTGTAGAGGACGTGCGAGTTCCTGTTGGGGTCGTATCGGGAGTTGTTGGCGCAGCTTTCGAAGTCGATGAAGGTTGACCGTGGGGTGTCGATGCGTACTCGAGGCCCGGTCGAGGGGTAGCCTCGAGCACTAGGTTGAGCGGATAAGATTGAATTGAGGGAATCCGATGTCGGTCGTTTGTCGCGTAGCGTGTCGAAGGGGGCCTCGAGCTGTCTAACAGCACTGGGTATGGCGTAATAGTGTCGTGCAGACCGATGCACGTCCTCAGTATGGGCAGTAAAGCGGGATTCGACCGCCATACGGACCACTGTGCGGACACTGTGGCCATACGATTTGACGAGGTTAGGTAGTTTTTGTATTAAATGCGCTACCGGACGCACCGGGAGTTAGTCGATCGAGGGGGGGCTCGATCCTCGAAGTATCGAGACGCCCATCCCGTCGGGGGCCTCGACACTTAACGCGGGATCCTCCCATCTCGAGCGATCATCCGCCGGTGACGTCAGCGGCTTGTCGAGGGTCAGATGGTGACGCCAGTGATTCTGTCGAGGGTTGCGGCTGTACTCTGTTGTGGGCCGGCCCAGTGTGTATTTGCCGATGGGCCCGGTGGGTCGAAGAGGTACGGCCTGGTCGCGTGAGATTAATCTGAGGGCAAGCTCGGGGTCCAACCGAAAACAAAGAAGGTTTAGGGTATCCCTACTCTCGGTAACCGACAGTAGCCCCCGAGGCTTCGTGTAAGTGTTGATACTTACACGGAGCCTCAATCAAATGGACTCGGAGTGTTAGTCGTTTTTCGAAGGGTGCGCGCGAGCGCACCCTTCGGGTGTAGCCCCCGAGGCCTCGGGTGAGTAGAATACTCGCCCGAGGTCTTTTTTATCTAGCGTTTGGTCAATGCGTGTTCGAGTGATCGAGCCCCCGGGTGGTTGGACCCTCTTTTGTTGAGGCCACCCGGTTGCGAGCCCGCTCCTTAGCTTCTTTCGTCGAAGCCGGTCAAGTGCGAACTCGACTTTTTCGTTCGACCCTCACGAGCCCTTTCGATCGGGTAGAGGGGGGAGAAGCGTTGTGCTACCCATGCTCGAGCGAGCATCAACGTCTCAGGTGAGCTACTATCGGGAAATTCAAGTAAGAGCTCGTGCCCCGTTCGATAGGGGTCGACTAGTGGCCCTGAGGCGCTCTTATTTGAGTAAAACAGTGGGTCCCGCGGATGCCAGACCCTTTCGATCGGGTCTGGTGGCTCGATGCCTCCCCTCGAGGGGATTCCGTCGTGGTCCCTTAGTTTTGCCTTGAATGTGTCCGAGGGGGCCTCCAGAATTTGTTTCTCGAGCAAGGGACTCGCGTCGGCCCCCCTCGGACACCCCTAACTCCGGTACTCGAGGGTGGCTGTCGAACCCTTTCCGAGGGCCAGCCTTCGCTCCCTGGAGATTTCGAGGGCCTGGGCCTGTATCCCGTGTCGTGGGAAGATCCGCCTGTGGATAACTCCCCCTGTCCATCACGCGTGCCTTTTTGCACAGAAGCCGGAGCGGCGCGGTAGTGGGTGAGTCCTATACTTGAAGCGTATTTCGAGGAGGATAATTATCAGTTCTCGTTTTTCAAGAAAAGATTCGAAGCGGCGTGGCCGTAATATCACGGGAGTCGGAACGGTGCGGTCGTGGTGGGGCCGGCATGACGCCTGATTCGCGGACGCTTGACGTGTGTCCATGGTCGACGGGAGTCGAAGGGGTGAATGCGAAACGGCCCTGTCCATGACGCACAGGAATCGAGAGGAGAGTGCTTTGGGTGCATTTAATGCGGGGACTTACTTGTAACAACCCTAGAAATCCGGTCTCTAAAAATACGGGCTTTCAAAAATTTTTCTAAAGTTTACCAGTGTATGGTGGATGTCATGTAGGAAACCTAGTTGCACAAATAGCACTTGACGATAGCCCGAACATTGCATTTAAATAACCAGAGTTTGATTCGCCTCTTATTCGATTTTATGTGATGTTAATAAAAATCGAATAACCTGTTATATGTATGTATACATATATGCCTGCTACCGAACCCCCCGCGCTGGCCAGCTCGTCCGCGCGCTCGACCGCCGGCCTGCTGCGAGCTCGAGGCCCAGCTCGACCGCCTGCCCAAGCTCGAGGCCCAGCTCGACCGCCTGCCCGAGCTCGAGGCCCAGCTCGACCGCCTGCCCGCTCGCTCGCGCGCTCGCCCGACCGGCCTGCCTCGAGAGTCGGCCCAGTCGCGCTCGACGCGCTGCCGCGTCCCGACACCCGCTCGCGCGCGCGCTCGCTCGCGCGCTGCCGCGGCCCAGTTAACTAGGACGGCCCAACATGGGCCTGTCTCCGCCGCTCGCCGCCCCGTCCCGCTGACGCGTGGGACCGAGCTGTCAGCTCCTTCCTTTTACCACTTCTGTCGACCGCGCGTCGCGTCCGACGCACCATTTTTGTGCACCGCGCGCCTCCGCCGTCCGCCCGAGTACGGCCGCGTCCCGCGCCGTCCATCTAACCGCCTGCTTGCGCCGCGCTTCACCGAACCCTAACCCTAATCGTGGCCGCGCACAGCCGCCCGATGGGCATCTTCTGCCTCCGCCGTCCATGGCCGGCCGCCGTGCCTATTTAAAGAGGAGCACCCTGGCCTCTAGGGTTTCCCCATCGCCCCGCCGTCCTTGTGGAGACCCGCCGCCAGATCGGTCGAGAGAGAGAGAGAAGGAGGGAGGAGCAGGAAGGAGGCGGAGCTAGAGTGCTGCTGCTGCCGCCGTCCGCGCGCTGAGGAGGACCTGGGAGCGCCGCATACCCACCTCGACGCCCGGCTTCGCTCCCCTGCACCGAGTCGCCACCAAGCCTGCGTCACCTGCCTCGACCGTCGCTGCGCGAGTAAGCATCCCCGCCCTCGCCCTGCTCGGCCATGGCCACCACCAGTACATCGTCGATGTTCTTGCTCCCCTTACCCTGTTTCCTTCCTTACCGCGACCGATAGCTTCGCCGTAGTCTAGAGCACGTTTTTGGCAACCTCTTGGAGCCGGCACGGGCCACAGTTGGAGCCACGCACTTTTGCAGCTCTGGCCTCCCCGGACTCTGGCCACCGGAGCGTCCGCCGTGGCCGCCGAGCCGCGCACGCCCCGCCGTGCCTCGACCAGCCCCGGTAGTTAGCTCATGGAGATCCCAGCTTCTCCCATCGAAGGGCAAGAAGGAAGATGGAGACCAACGCCCGGTTTCGCCGGCAGATTTGGCCTCGCCGTCGCCAGACGCTGCTGCCGCGCCTCGCTGACCGCCACCGGCCTGAGGGTCGATTTCCCCGAGTTAGAGCGCCTAGCCGACCAGCCACGTAGCTCAGCTAATGCTCCGACATTCGTCGAGGGTCCACCCGACGAGGTCGAGGGTCCGCCCGACGAAGTCGAGGGTCCGCCCGACGAAGTCGAGGATCCGCCCGACATCCGTCGAGGGTCCGCCCGACGGAGTCGAGGGTTCACCCGACGAGTCGAGGGTCCGACCGACGGAGTCGAGGTCCTGGCTCTAATCGAGGTCCTGCCCGAGTCGAGGCCCCTTTCGTGCGAACAAGTCCGTCCTCGAGGCCAGTCCGATCGCCAGGCGAGGTTTCGTACTCGAGGCCAGTCCGTTCGCCCGAGCGAGCTCCGTCCTCGAGGGGTCGCCCGGACCGCCCCCTCGAGTGTACAGTGGCCGACCTAACCTGGCCCAGAACCAGCCCCGTCCAGACATCCGAGGCCCGGTTGAGACCGTCAACGTTGACCGTTGACCTGGCCCCACCTGTCAGTGACCAGAACCGTGGACCCCACCTGTCAGCCGCTGACTGGTCCCGTCAGTGCTGATGTCAGCATGACGTCAGCACACCCCAGCTGCACTGTTCCTGCTCGCCACGTGGCCCAATCAGAAGCTGCCACGTGTCAGCTCCAGGTTAATCTGCCCTTTTTCTTTTTCCGAAAATAGAATAAACTTCGGAAATTCATAACTTCTTCATACGAACTCCGAAAAATATGAACCAAGTGTCCAAATTTTCATAAAAATAAGCTCTACGTCATAGGCTTGTGTATGAGTGCATTTGGAGTTATTGAATTTTATTGCTTCTTTGTGTTGACTCTATAGGAGCCGCTAACGCGGCTATTATGTCTCGTTTCAGAGGAGGATCAGCTTGAGGAGGACGACTACGAGTACGAGGAGGAGCTCGGTGACGACTTCACAGGTGCCACACCCCACCCAACCTCGTAGATCCTATTACGCATGGCATAATATCTAGTTGCTAGTGCTCAATTATGAATATCACCTGATGATAGGTTGCATGATAGAACTGCTTGATGAGCCTTTACCTTGTCGCAACCTTACTCCTGCACACCTGCTGATAGGCTAGACGCTTGCTTATTTCGCTTATGATGCTTTACTTCTACTACGCTTATATCTGTGTGATGATGATGCGTGGTGGAGAGTATGGTCATATGGTTAAGGCACGTGGTGCCACTTTACTCGGGGAGAGTGCTGCGTGCGTCTTGGGTGTGTGGTGAGGGTTGAGTCGATCAGACAGGATTCTACGACGAGCCATGTGGGCGAGTCTTACCGGGGAATGTGTTCTGGGCATTCCCGTGTGAGGTGCTTGTGGCGGGCACATTGTGATGCATAAGGAGATCCCGGGGGTGAGAACCTTCGTGGAGCGAAGCCCCGGGAAGGAGGTGCTGTTGTAGCACGGACTGTTGTAGTCCCAAAAGAGAAGATAATCCTGTCTGATCCCCCTAGGACCTGATATCTCTTGAGGACCGGAACCTTGGGACTTACGTGCTCACCACTCGCTCTTGAATGGGCGGGAGACGGATGTCTGACTAGCTAGGACGGTGCCACTACTACTAGGTTGTTAGCAGAAAGTGTCGGGAGGTACGGGCGTGGAGACCCACACCCTCCTTAGATAGCATAGTAACCACGGGGGCCCGGTACTATGTCTCACAGTCTCAGTGTGCCGGTGGTACCTATCCGGGATGTCCCAGTACTGAGTGGTAGGGTGGCATCGCACCGGTTAGAAAGCAGCCGGAATCAGCTTAGGCGGGGCACCGCCGATGATGGTGATCTTGTGGTTACGGGAGTACACGCTCTGCAGAGTTTATGAATCTATATATAGTCCGTGGGCCACTGGTATGGCTCTTTCCTAAGACCCACGCTTCTCGGGAGTAGTGAGAGGAGTCCTTCTATTTCTCCCCCTGGTGTTACCCTTCCGGCTGTGGCCGCTGAGACAGGCTCCGAGAGGGAGTTGGACCTGTCGACTGAGTGCGAGAGGGTGAGATGTGTGTGATGGTGATGGAATGGGTTTGGATGTGTGGTTGAGATGGATTAAAATTTGATGAATTATATTATATAATATTGGTCACTGTTTGCATAGGAAACTACAGCCACATAATAGGTCGATTTGATTATATCCTTGCATCCCACCAAATACTACATAGCAAAAGCAAAGCATAGGGTGGGAGATGTGGCCAGTACAAACCGTACTGAAAATTATTTGGCAGGTGAGCCCGACTACGACTATGACGATGAGGAGTAGACGTCTCGTTCCTACGCTCAGGCTTCTTTTTGGAGATTTTATTGTACTTTCGCCTTTTGCAGCTGTTTCAGAGGCTGCTGCTACTCTGATGATTCCGCCAGTGTGGCGATGAATTATTTATGTAATTCCCCCTAATTGTAATCTTTTATACGATGTATGGATCCTGTATCGACTATTGCGAGATAATGAGATGGTTTGAAGCTTCAAACTATTATATTATCCGCCATTCTGTGTATTTTCCCTTCGTGGAAAATTGAGGATGTTTCATTACTGGTCGGGTAAGCGTCGGCCGTCCGTCAGTCTTCTGCCCCAATAAAAGGAGGCACCCTTCGTAGCGTTGCTCTTCACTTGCTTTCCTGCCGTTTTCGCGTTCGCCTTCCTGCGCTTGTTCGCTTTCCTTGCGTTCACCTCCCAGCGGAGATAGGAAATCTTCCGGGCCGCCCGTCCAGCGAAGAGCTCCGTGCCCTTGCCATGGCGCCGTCGGAGATTCTTCAGCCCGCGGCGTGGGTTCCCTCGGAAGTGACGAGGAAGGAGCTAGAGGGGTTGGTGGCGGAGGGGCTTCTTCGCCCCATCACCAACAGGGATGAGCCCGAGTGGCTCGTTCTGCCGAAGGAGGACCACGAGCCGAACCCGCCGGAGGGCTACGTGGTCAGCTTCGTCAAGTTCCACCGGCTGGGCTTCGGCGCCCCGCCGAGCCGGTTCATGCGCGCTCTCACTCACCACTACGGGATCGAGCTTCAGCATCTTTCCCCTAACGCGATCTCCTACGCCGCCATCTTCACCACAGTCTGCGAGGGTTACCTTGGGGTGGAGGCGCACTGGGAGCTCTGGCTCCACCTCTTTCGGGCGGAGTACTTCTCCAAGAGCGCGTCGGCGGGGGTGCGGAGGCTGGTGCGGGCTGGGTGCTGCAACTTCGCCATGAGGAAGGCTGATGACTTCATCCCCATTGGCCTGACTTCGAGCCACGGCCCCTGGCCCTCAAAGTGGTTCTACATCAGGAATGATGAGGGGCTGTTGCCTCAGTACACGGGGCGCGTCATCGAGTCGCGTCCCCACAACTGGGGCACCCCAGCGCGGGACCACCAAGGGAGGCTCGAAGACCCCCTCGACGCCCTGGCGACCCTTCGAGGGCAGGGGTTGACTGCCGGGGTCGTTGTCTCGGCCTTCCACCATCGACGGGTGCTCCCCCTGATGCGGCGCTCGCTTCGCATGAGCCAGATGTTCGTTGGAGCGGAGCTCAGGGGGAGCCGCATGGTTGCCGGGGCTATTACGCCGGAGAGCGTCGCCAAGAGGGTTCGAGGCACGGTGTCGGGCCCCTTCACGGCGCAGGACGTCAACCGCATCCCGATACGACCGGATCCCGGTTACCCCGAACTGGTGAGTGTATTACTTCGTCGAGCCCTTCTTTTTGTTTCTTTTCAGCTTACATTTTTTGGGCTTCGCGTGTAGGGGGAGCTCGACTACGAGTTGTCGCTGCCCCCCGTTAGGGAAGATCTCGAGGCTCGTCCGACGGGGCTTCGCGGCGCCTCGTCGGCAAAGAAGACGAAGGAGGAGGAGAGCAAGAAGAGGCGGATGCATAGCCTCGATCTCTCTGCGGGCAAGCAGCGCTCGGCTAAGCAGAGACGAGAGGCGAGGCCCGTCGGAAGGTCCCCCTCTGAGGAATCAGGGGAGGAGTGGAGCGGAGAAGAGGAGCATCTCTCGACCCAGAGGGTCGCGACTGACGCCCCTCCGACGCAGGGCGCCGCTGGTTCCGAGGGGTCTGCGGAGGGGCCCGTGAAAGTCACTTGGCCCTCGAAGCTGGGACGGTGGCGCTGGCCTTGGCCGCATCGGCGGCGGCCTCTGCTCGTGGGGCTGCGGGCCCTCACGGCGTGACGCCGCCGGCAGCGACTTCGAGCCTTCCGGGTGCCAGGACGCGGCCGTCGACGGGGGCCTCACGAACACCAGGAAGGTTCCCAGTGGGGTAAGTTCTTTATTCCTGGGCAGTTTTATATTTCGCGTCTCGATTCCACGCGTCTAATTTTTCTTTCCTCACAGGATCAAGCGCGGGCGGACACCAGCGGGGCCCGCTCCAGCCAAGCGCCTTCGGACGGGGGCTGCGACAGAGGCGACGGCGGTCGCGGCGGGTCCTGCCATGGGCCCGGTTCTTTTGGCGACGAGCGCCGCCTCGACTCCCCCGTCGATTTCGAACGAGGGGGTCGTCGCTTGGGTCAAGGCCGCACACGCGGCGTTGGCCCGGGGAGTCGAGTCGGTTATCGGCGAAGCGGCCACCGAGCCTGCGGTGGTTGTGGCATCGAGCCCCCGAGCCGGGATGGCCGTCGACGCGCCGGGCAGCATGCCGGAGCGCCCCTCGGATGACTCGCGGCCGGGGTTTTCGCAGGCGGCGCCCATCGTCCTTGAGGCCGAGGAGGGCGAGGCCTCCATCGACGGAGGAAAGGAGAAGGACGCCGCACCCCCCTGTTGCCACCGAGGTCGGGGGCCATCGAGTCCGGGGGTGCCGAGGCGGCCCCGTCAGGCGGGGAGGCGAGTGTCGCCGTGCCTGCCCCGGCGGATCCTTTTGTCGAGCGGGAGGAGACGCAGGCCGGTTTGCTGGCTCTCGTGCCGTGGGAGGGTCCGTCTCCCCCCGTAGTTCCCGAACACCGTCCGGCGGCGGGCGTGGCCGTCGATGCGGAGGGTGCCGGCGCCGAGGCGGCGCGGCTGTACTCCGAGGCGAAGACTTCGGGATGGGGCTCGGAGCCTATCCGCGTCCACGACACCACGAGTCACGACGCTCCCTCGCAGGAGGTGGATGACCCCGCCGAGCTCGAGTGCTGGAGGGCCATCGAAGAGGAGCGTTCTTGCCTTCAGAGCTCGCTGAAGGCAATGTTTGGTCTTGTCAGCAACAACCTCCACCAGCGCCTCGGGGTAAGCATCCTTCGAAGTTATGGAACTCGGGGTGCGTTTTCTTTATCGATGATGTCCTTTGTCCTTCTTGCTCTTAAGATCTGAGAAGGCGCTCGAGCATCAAGTCCCATCTTATCCACAGCGCCAAGGATAAGTGGAACCAGATCCCCGAGCTCGAAGCAGCGCTCGAGTTCGCTCGGAGTGAGCTTGAGAAGGCAAAGTCCGAGACCGCCTCGGCCCGACAAGTGGCCGCCCAAGCCAAGGAGGCCGAGGCCAAGGCGAAGGAGGAAGCAGGGAGGGCCCTTGAACAGGCGAGGTCCAAGGCCAGCGACGAGCTGGCGAGGGTTAGTGCGGCCCTCGAGGCGGTGCGAAAGGAGCTCGAGGTCGCGGTCTCCGAAAACGCCAGGCTTTCCGAAGCCTAGCGAGAGCAAAGGCGGAATGCCATTTCGGCAGGCGAGGCCCTCGAGAAGCTCGAGGAGGAGAAGGCGTCGATGGTCCGTGCTGGTGAGGCGTTTGCGAATGAGTATCTCGTTCTGCAAGACACCCACACGAAGCTCGAGACCCACGTCGTCGGTGAGTCTTCCTTCTTCTCTCGAGGGGTTTTTTGCCTTAGTCCTCTTTCTTAAGCGTTACTGACTCCATTTGTTTGTTTTCAGCCTTGGAGGAGGAGCTGGATCGGGCTCATCACGACCTTGGCCTGCTTCAAAAGTCGTACACGGCCGAGGTGAAGCTGACCGGCGAGCTCGGCGGTATGCTCGACATGGTCTGTGATAGCCTCGGCGTCCCTCGTCCCGAATCGGCCGCGGACGACGTCCATGGGGCCCCTCTCCTTGACCGGCTATTCGAGCTCGGCCGCGTGGTTAAGAAGAAGGTGTGGAGCGCCCTTCATGTCGGTGTGAAGCGGGCGATGGCGGTCATCGGCTCCGGCTACATCTATGACATGGAGGTCGTATCCCACAGCTTCGTCAGCGACCCTTCGAATACTGACGAGGAGAACGAGGCCATCTTCATGGGGTTGGTCAAGGCTGCCGAGGAGCCTGGCGGTCGCCTTGCGAGCCTCTTCGAGCATGAGGTCCTTCCGCCTCCTGAGGATGATGGCCTGTGAGCCAAATCTGGGCAAAGAGGCCTTTGTAAGAAATTTTGTGAACTTTTGTTCTCGAGGTCACGATGCCTCGAGCCAATGTACATTTATATCCGTTCGTATATGCCTAAGTGTGCTCTAAGTCTTTTCTGTCTCCACTGCCTGATCGGGTCTTTACTTTAATCGATTTCGTCACACGATCGCGCCCTTCGAAGGGGGAGTGAGTGGAGGTGCCGTAGCCCCGGGGCGTTGGCGGTCTCCCGACCTGACATCCCTCGACCTTTCGGACCATCTCGTGTCGACTTCGACCTAGTATTAACCTATGTCGAGGCATATCGAGGCAGAGTGGACCTCGAGACTTTAAGTCCTTTTCTTTCTCGCGTTCCTGATGATGTTTCTTACTTAGTGAATTCGACGCATGTTCGTGCCCCCCGTCGAGCAGCGAGTGGAGGTACCGTAGCCCTGGGGCGTAGGCGGTCTCCTGGCTCGACAGCCCTCGATGCTTAGGACATTCGTATGGCATTTTCGACTAAGTATTAGAATGTATCGAGGTGCATGGGAGAAAATAGACTTTTGAGTTTCGAAAGATCGAGTTTTTTGGGGACTCCGGGGGGTTCCCCCCTTTATAGCCCCCGAGGGAGGTTCGACTCTGAGGAAGTAGTCGAGGCTACCTCTTGCATGTATAAGGAAATTAAGCTTGTGATCGAAAGCATTTCGTTATGCGAAAATGTAAGAAGAAGGCATCGACTAGGGATAGAAGCGACGTAGCTGGTCGATGTTCCATGCGTTGTTGAAAATTTCGCCTTTGTCGTTAGCGAGCTTGTAGGTTCCGGGCTTCAACACCTCGGCTACGACGAAGGGGCCTTCCCATGGTGGCGTTAACTTGTGCCGGCCCTTGTTGCTCTGTCGCCTTCGTAGGACGAGGTCGCCCACTCGAAGGTCCCTTTTGCGGACATGCTTGTCGTGGTAGCGTCGAAGTTTCTGCATGTATCTTGCGGAGTTGAGGAGGGCCATGTTTCGAGCCTCTTCGAGTTGGTCGACGGCGTTTGCGGCGGCTTCCTCGTTGCTTTGCTCGTTGTACGCCTTTAGTCGAGGGGAACCATACTCGAGGTCAGTGGGGAGGACGGCCTCAGACCCATAGACCAAGAAGAATGGGGTGAACCCCGTGGCTCGACTAGGTATTGTCCTTAGGCTCCATAGGACCGAGGGCAGCTCGATGGCCCACTTCTTGTCGTGCTTGTTAAGGCGGTTGAAGATTCTTGGCTTGAGTCCCTGCAAAATCATGCCATTGGCGCGCTCGACCTGGCCATTAGTTCGAGGATGAGCAACCGCGGACCAGTTCACGCGAATGTGATGGCGATCGCAGAAATCCAAAAACTTCTTGCCAGTGAACTGTGTGCCGTTGTCAGTGATGATGACGTTCGGGACACCGAAGCGATAGATGATGTCGGTGAAGAACTTGACCGCCCGCTCGGAGCGGATATTCCCGATGGGCCGGGCCTCGATCCACTTGGTAAACTTGTCGACGACAACGAGCAGGTGGGTGAAGCCTCCAGTTGTCCTTTTGAGGGGACCAACGAGGTCGAGTCCCCATACGGAGAATGGCCATGTGAGGGGGATCGTTTGCAAAGCATACGCAGGGAGGTGCGTCTGCTTGGCATAGAATTGGCATCCCTCACATGATCAGACAAGGCTGATGGCGTCAGAGACAGCGGTCGGCCAGTAAAAGCCTTGTCGAAAAGCGTTCCCTACGAGGGTTCTGGGCGCAGCATGATGACCGCAAGCCCCCGAGTGTAGGTCGTTGAGTAACCTTTTGCCTTCCTCAACGGTGATGCAACGCTGCAAAACTCCGGTTGGGCTCCGTCGGTAGAGCTCCTTGTCTGGAACGAAGAGGACGTAGGTTTTGGCCCTTCGCGCAATGCGTCGAGCCTCGTTCCAGTCGTCTGGCAGCTCTCCTTGAGTAAGGTACTCGAGGAAGGGCTTACGCCAATCGGCTTCGTCGCTTGCTCGAGGGGATGATACCTCGAGGTCCATGACCTCGGCCCCGGTCGAGAGGGCCAGGGTTGGTTGAGGCTCGACCCCCTTGGACGGATGTTCATGTTCACCCGCGAAGTCAACTGACGGCTTGTAGAGATCTTTTACGAAGACGTCGGGAGGCACGGTGCCTCGGGTTGACGCGATCTTTGCGAGCTCGTCGGCGGCCTCGTTGTAGCGTCGAGCAATGTGGGTTAACTCGAGGCCGTGAAATTTGTCTTCCAGCTTGCGGACCTCTTGATAGTACGCTTCCATTTTAGGTTCGCGGCAGCTCGATGCCTTCATGCCTTGATCGATGACTAACTGCGAGTCGCCCCGAGCTTGGAGGCGTCGAACCCCGAGCTCGATAGCGATGCGTAGTCCGGTCACGAGGGCTTCGTACTCTGTGACGTTATTCGAGGCTGCAAAGTGGAGTCGAATCACGTAACGCATGTGAACCCCAAGGGGCGAGATGAAGAGCAGGCCCACGCCCGCTCCTGTTTTCATCATCGACCCATCAAAGTACATGGTCCATAGCTCGGCCTGGATTTGTACGGGCGGCAGTTGAGCGTCGGTCCATTCGGCCACGAAATCTGCCAGCACCTGCGACTAATGGCCTTTCGTGGTGCGAAAGTGAGGGTCTCGCCCATGAGCTCGACTGCCCACTTAGCGATTCTCCCTGTGACCTCCCGATTCTGGATTATCTCCCCGAGGGGGAAGGACGAGACCACGGTTATCGGGTGGCTTTGGAAGTAATGTTGGAGTTTTCGCCGTGTAAGGATTAGAGCGTACAACAGCTTCTGAATCTGAGGGTAGCGGGCCTTAGTCTCCGAGAGCACTTCGCTGACAAAGTAGACTGGCCTTTGAACGGGCAGGGTGTGCCCTTCTTCTGCCCTCTCGACCACTATGGCCGCACTGACCACCTGGGTGGTTGCGGCGACATAGAGGAGGAGGGGCTCGGCCGGATGAGGAGGTACGAGGATCGGGGGTGAGGCTATCATAGACTTGAGCTTTGAGAGGGCCTCCTCGGCTTCGAGGGTCCATTCGAAGCGCTCCGATTTCTTCAAAAGGCGGTAGAGGGGCAACGCCTTTTCCCCGAGACGGGAGATAAAGCGGCTCAGGGCCGCCAGGCATCCTGTGACCCTCTGAACGCCTTTGAGGTCTCGAATGGGCCCCATCTTGACGATCGCCGAGATCTTCTCCGGGTTGGCCTCGATGCCGCGCTGAGAGACTATGTACCCTAAGAGCATGCCTCGGGGGACGCC
>CM041635.1:58521387-58547087 GCA_023333625.1 Bothriochloa decipiens | reverse complement strand
AAAAAAAAAAGGACGCGATGAATGTGGCTATATTACTCCTTCGTCCCGATATGTGTAGATTAAATTTTCTCAATTTTACTTGTGTGCAACATTTCATATATATCCAAATAGGTTTATTATGAAAGTAGCAGAAGAATGAATGGGAAAAGCTTCCAACAACATTTTCATCCCTAGTTCGCACCGGGCACAAGAGTGAATGGGAAAAGCTTCCAACAACGCTCTTTCTAGTCGCGTGAAAGAAAGCAAGGCGCTCCTTTGGAGTAACGCCAGCAGCACAGATCTACATCTACCGACATACACAAGACTTGAAAAGAGTAGCAGGAAATCAACAGCTCTGCAAAACCAAACCAACTAGTCCTCGGGTCTCCTCTAGCAATATTCTTCTATCCTTGAGCAACGGAATCGAATTGTCAACCTACAAATAGACACAGGACAGGCAGCACTAGCCACTAGCACAGAGCGGCGCCTGCCTTGTTATGGCATCATGGGCCCTATTCCCAAATCAATTCAAACGCTGCACCTAATTATCTTAGACTACCAGTTTATACCAATAATAACTTGATTTTCTCTTCTCGAGCTTGCTAGAAAAAAGAAAAAAAAACAAGAAAGGAAAGCAGTTCCACATCCTCCTAACTTGCATCAAACATGCTGCTTGGACTCAACAATGGCCCACGTCCTTCCTTCAAAAGGGGCGCATCACCTCTCTGAACTGGCTGACACCCTCTGCATGATCATGGACTCCGCGGTCCGGATAGCTTCTGATGTTCCAGTAATCGTCACCTTCCTGCACCAGTGGGTAAGATTTAGCAAAAACACATTGTTTACTTATAGGGGAAAAAAAGAGGTATGAAAGAAAATACCTGTCAGATGTCCCAGATATGAAGTCACCCCTATCTGATATCTTGATCCGAGCACCACTAGCCTGCATGGACAACAAATTGCAAGACATTATTTAGCTACTAATCTTAGTGAAAACATAGTGCATTCACACCAAGGGACACAGCAGTTTATCATGGGTTGTTCAAAACCTTTGTACTATTGATGATGTTTTGTTCCTAAAAGTTTGCACAAGGTATTGTTTATACTTCTCTTATGGGCAAATCTACTTGACCAAAACAAGTTTTGAGAGGCAGAAGCAATTAGTGATACGCATCATACAGGGAGAATGGGATCTAGCTTATGATTGTCTGACTGGCCATATTACTGCTATAGTAAAACCAAATGCAATATGTACAGTCACCTGAATGATCTCTGTTATGTTCCTTCCAGCACGACCTACAACAGCACCAATGTGTTCATCGGCTATACCAATGGTCATAGAATCTTGGGCTTCATTACTAGCAGGCGACCTCATAGGTGTACTGGGCTGCAAAGTGTCAATAGGAACTAGTCAAATCAAATATACCCAGCAGTATAGATATGTATGTCAAAATATGAAACGATTAAATTGTAGCAATGGGTGAAGTTCTTTCATGTTTTCCACCAAAAGACACTTTCCACGACATGCAAAACATCAACCAACAAAAAACTACATGATGTTTACAGACCAGTTCATTAACATCATTCTAATGTTAGGTTGCACTCTGTAATCACAAGAAAGATCAATGGTACCCATGAGATTTCTTTGAATTTGTGATGCCTCCAACTCATACTATCAAAGCTAGCACAATATTACCTTAAATTTATGATGCCTCCAACTCATACTATCAAAGTTTGTCTCCATGAGATTTCTTTGAATTTGTTCAGAACAGAAAATATAACATGATACACTACAGAACAGTGTTTCTATTAGATGACATGACATGTATCAGCCCTCCAGGCTCCAGCCTACCTCTCTAATGCATAACAAAAGAAAACATAGAATAGCTCGGTTTCGACAAAGATGGACTGAATGCATGCATATTGCAATGCACCTACAGAAGAAATCCTACAGGATAGCAACCCAGAGAAAACACTAACCTTGTTGTTTTGGTACCTTCCTCCGTACCCATTATTAGGTCCATAGTTCACAGCACTATTGTATGGGATCTGTGGAATCATATAACCAACAGGAACACCAGGGTAGCTTGGGAAAGTAAGACCTGATTAAATTTAAAGAACAGAATCAATCGCAGAAAGTTGTGATTCAATAAATTGTACTTCAAATACCACATGTCAATATGCAAGAAAGCTGTTTCCAAGAAATGAATGTTGTCATAAAGTGTGAACTGCAGATATGATACATAAAAGACATGCGAGGAAGAGGGCAAGAGGTCATAAGGAGACATTTTAAGATATACATGTGGTAACATCAAGTAGTCATAGATGCCAGGATTTACCTGCATATGGAAATGGGGAACTCAAGTTAGGTGGGTAGTGAACATCCTCAGATAACTTTTTCAGTATCAAATCTATCGCATTCATCTGATTATCAAAGGTTCCTGTGACTGTAACAAGCCTATCATGCAAACCAACATAGCTGTTATCCTGTGGAGAAATTTTGATTCCAGCATGTGATTCTTCAATAAATGACCTGAAGACAAAAGAGAACGCACCAACTTTCAACATGCAGAGTAAATGTAAAAAAGAACAGCCATATAGAATGGGAATACAAATGAGTCAAAAGAAATTTAAGACAGGAAAAAACAAATTTACCATCAAACAACTAGAAGACTATTTGCAAAAGTAGGAACAGTATGCTTCTTACTTAACTACTTAAGTCATGGTTAATTTGTTGAATCGTCACATATCACCGGCTTGTAAATAAAATTAACTACCACAATGGGAACAAAATCACTGATAACACAACAAAGTAGAACGGGTCTATGAAGATATACATACTTTATTGTTGCTCCACCTTTACCAATTATCCCGCCACACGAGCTGTTAGGAACTACAAGTCTAACTTTAGGTCTAGCTTCAGCTTCATTGAATTCTTCACCCTGATAAAGTAACTGGAGAACATCAATCATCAATCATGGATCAGTCACTTGCAAATAAAATGCTTTACCTCAGCCAAAAGTTTCTCAAGAATCAACTCCATGGCCTTCATTACTTCATCGAACAATCCAGAAACCATGATGATTCTGTCATTTGTACCAGGGAAAAACTCATGGCTACGTGATAATTGAATACGAGCCCCAGACTGGGACTGGAAGTCATTAATAGTTGATCCACCCTTGCCAATTATACATCCTGCTGCCGTATTAGACACCAGAAACCTCAAATGTGTTGGCTTCTCCTTGTCATCTGAGAAGAAATATCAATTGAAACTTCAGAAATATGTTGAATCTCAATAGTCAAACCATTACGAGTTTAACCATTAAGTTTTTAAGTTAAAAAACAGCAAGGTTGATGCATATTGCAATTGAAACTGGAAACCGCCTGTACATGTATTGACTAGTTGAAGCCTAAGGAGGATGCTATGGCTTAAATAATTTCGGTAAAAAAAATCACAATTCCAGAAAACAGTAAGTAAGTAAACCCAAATTGCCCATACACAGAACAGAACCAATGTACACAACATACTACATGGAATAGGACATAGGGTGGAGTCTTAAGCTGACAAAACTATTTCACCTAGTTGGTCAAGGAGTAGGCCACAAGCCTTATCCTACCTTCTGGCTTCTAGTGGGTTCATATAGGTTACCAACAGAACTGGCTACAATACTACATGGACAAGTGTACAGGGCTGAGGTATCATCCAACAAGAGGATTATAAATGATCATAGAAACAACTTTCAGTCTTCGCACAAGTACTTGCACAGAGTCACAGATCCCAAGTACCATGGTTTAAGCATCACCAATTAGCATATTTTCACAAACATAACCAATTGAAAATAGCATCCCAAGATTTTCAGGTTAGCAGACATTAGGGTAGCTACAATATGAATTTGGCATACTTATTTCCATCCAGTGACCTACAGTTAATTCAAACATGACCATATATGTAACTGAAACTTCTCTTTAAACATAGAGGAGGAATAATTTAAAACACTAAGCATCGGAGGTGCCATCATTATGCTAACTATCATGCACTAAGAGTCACATTTATCACGGCATCCAGCAGTTAAATTTCATAACTTAAGCCTGCTATGCCCACATAATAACCCGCATCATTATCAGCTTCCAGTACACGAACATTATTATTACAGATAAACCAGCTCTGAACCGAACGTCATCCGCAGTAACGTTTGTTTTATCATTAAGAGTGGAAATGGAGACACCAAAGCAAAGCACAGCGAAGCGAAGCGGTACTAGGGCAACCCCGTGATTGGAAGGCGATCCTATGGGAAACGCAGCTCAAATCGCAGCGGGGCACCGATGGCGACGCGACACTGGCGCCAGCTAACTGCTTACAGATCTCGGCATCGTGGCGGGAAGCGGAGGCCCAGATCTCACGGATCCAGGCACGCGGCAGCTGGGCACAGGAACTCAGGGGCCACGTACATACAGACGCCGGGGAGAGCGAACCCGCGCGCGCGACGGGACGGAGAAGAGAGAAGCGTGGAGGAGGGGGCAGTTACCTCCTTCCTCGGAGGGAGGCTGCTGCTGCGGAGGGGAGCGGGGAGCACGCTTGGGGGCGGACTCCGGCGAGGAGGCGTAGGGGGAGCCCGGGGCTTCCATCCTTCCTTCCTGCGGCGGGGCGGGGCGGGGCGGGGCGCTGGTGGCGGAGGCGGAGGCAGATGCGGGAAACGCAAGCTAGATCTCTCTGGGCCTACGCCATGGATTTCCAAGTGCAGGAGGAGAGGGAGGAGGGCAGCTGGTTGGGCTTTTTTTGGACTTTTATTATCCGCCCGTCCACCCGTTTTCTGTTTTTGGGCTTGCCGCGACACTACTGGTTGTCTGGTAGTAGTAGTAGCACTCCTCATTTGGAAATTTAAAGAGAGAGATACTACATATATTTCCACACAAAAATAAAAAAGGAAGTATGTTAAAATTTGTGTACTTCCTCTCCATGGCAACTTCCACGTTACTCCCTTGAAAATATGTATACACCCGCGAGGTTTCGTTTACATTTTTAGATTTGATCAAATACAAATAAATATACTAATATATAGTATGATGTATCGTAAGTATCATTAGTTAATAATAATGAATTCTGTTTCCATAGTAATAATAAACACATTAGAAGATATACAAACATGATAGGAGTTTATTTAATTTTGGCCACATTTAAAATGACTTATCGAGAAATGAGATAAAATAATTCCTTGAAAAACTGATGTATGCAATTATGTTACAAAGGCGAGAGTATATTAAAAGGTTGGTGTAGGTAATCGAAGATAGAGGTAAGCATTGACGTATATTAGAGCGTTTGTATAAATTTCGTGGTCTAAATATGTGTTTCTTTTATAGGAGGCAAAACAATATGGCTGTGTTGCACTTTTTTTTTGAGCAAATGCACTGTAGTTTGTTGAATTGTTGTGTAGCATTGTAGCCCCCGTAAACTTTAGGTGCTGTTTGGCGAGTCATCGCTGCGTGTGCCCTCATGCCGGAGCTGGAGCCCTTCTGCCGAAGCCCAAAATCGCAGCTCCACCTGCCGTACGAGAAAACGGCTCACCCATTCTACAACAGAAGCTCTCCTCCGACCTGCTGCATCGTTCGGTGCGGCTCCAGTGCCGCTGCCGAAACTGGAGCCCGCGACGCACCAAACAGGCGTTAGTTCACATTTCTCAGTGGCTAACCCCGACAAGTAACATGGATCCCGTACTCAACTAGCAAGTGGTATCTCAAAAATATCACCCAAAAAGATCCACAGCCTTCAACACGTTTTATAATCCACAGGGACAATTAACCTGACACAAAACAAACGACTAAAATTGACCACTTCAACAGACTACGTGCTCAGCAAAATTCGCGTAGCTGCTGACACAACACAGCGTGCAAAATGGTCAACAACCTTGGTAATAATTTCTCTAAGCTGCCAACTAGGCAGCGTGTTCTGATAAGATAGCACGCTCACGGAAGACATCGCAAAAGCTACCAGTCTGACATTTCACCATCATCTTGTGCTAGGGCTTGATGACTTTTGCTGTCTGGCCTTCTCGACCAGAGGTTTTAGTTGCTGCTTCTCTGCAAGCATCTTCAGGAAGTTGAAGAGGAAAGGGATGTAGTTATGCTTCCTCCGAATGTTCTCCGTCTTCCATTTCTTGAACTTCTCTTCTTCCACGATCATCTTCTCTGTGACGGTTTCGATTGCCGATATCACCTCTGTAAGCGAGTTGTTCAAGGATTCTGTGGCGGAAGTCTTGTTCATCTCCTGCAAAATCTGCTCTCTTCTCTTCTCCAGTTCCTCCAGCTCAGTACTGTACACCTCTTTCCTGTTCTTTATGATGGCCATAAGATTGAACCTGATCTCACTCTGTGAGTAGCGCTCGATCCTTTCTTGAATAACTGGCTGCACCATCCGTAGCCAATCAAGGTCATCAGCACCACCACAATGCCCAAGATTTACAGGCCCTTCCTTCAGCCCGTCCAGCTCATACAGGACACCTTCAAAAGGTAAATAGCTTATGAAATGGTAAACATCATCATCCTTAGTCGCGGCTCTCTGCTCATCAGAAATAAATGGCTCTGGCCTTGCAAAGCTGTTATGAGCAGTCCGGATAGATTCACTGTTGCTGATAGCTAAGCCCTTCAGATCAGGTGTGAAAGCTCCTGTGAATTCCTTCAGTTGAGATAATTCTGGACCGATGTCAATTTCAGGGCGATTCATGAGAACTGAGAGAATAGCTTGAGTAGCACATGCGTTAGTGATGACCTGAAAATAAGCAGACAGATTGGCTGTTATTGTTAAGCACAAAGTAGCAAACATGGTAAGCTAGAAGGACCAGACTGGAACTAACTTGCTGCGCAAAGAAAAGGTTTGGATTAGGATCTCTGACAACAGGCCGCTCATCCTTCTCCCCAGGTATCCACTTGAAGAGAAAAATTAGCCCATATACTGGCCTATGAAAAAGTGGAGAGGAAGAATATGTGTTCAGGGCATTCAGATAGCAGATATTGATGACATAAAAGAACAAAGATTCTTACCGCAGTTGACTAAGAGAGTCCACATCAAGAGAATAAAGCTCTTCCACCTGTTCAAAGAACATCCCAAATATATAAATGTCTGGGTTTTAAATTTTTTATATGAATAACTTGACAAAAAATTGTTCATCACAGATTTCTAGCAGCACCTATTTTATACATATTATGATAACTGAAGTACCAGCACTACCAAACTCAACAATAAAAGCATGACCTCAAACATAGTTGGTTAGCTGGCATGTTGTCATGTGACTAGAGGTCCCATACTGAACGAGTGCAAGTGGATAAGCAAGTGTAGAACAAAATCTCACTCAAAGCCTCTCATTTGAATTTGAGTTCACAGTTGTATAAAGGTTAAAAAAAAAGTAACTATTGACATCAAATTATCAGTTATTCTTCTTTAAACTGAAGTGCACGTCTTCACAATCTTGTTAACATACAAGTTTACAATCAGCTACGTGCAATATATTAATTATGCTTATCCTACAGTAATATAATATGGCAGTAAAGCAGCTCCTAAAATGAGAGTTCCAGGTTGCTGTCAGTTTCACAGCATGAGGACGAAACAAATCTTCAGAACAACTAGTGTACACTAGTGAATGAACAGGTCCGAGTGCATACTACCATTGCAGATACAATAATAATAGTTCAAAGGCTGAGAAAACAAAAAGTTGATAGAAAACAAGCAGCAACAGAGCCCTGGAAGCTAACCTGTACACCTTTCACTTGCATTTGCTGAATCAGCTCGGTGAACACACCTGCTCAAGTAAAACATAAGCAGTGGTTTAAAACACTGATAAGAACAACAAAGACACAAGTACAAATGGAAGTAAGAATAACAAAATGTGTTTCAACTCATCAATGGTTTGCTGTTTCATGAAAGCAGGGAGAAAGTAATATGCCACTGAACATAGCTACCAATGGTCGGTAGATTATTCAAGTGTGATGCTGGTGATATAATTTGTTTTCTCACGCTACTGTAAGGAAAGGTGAAGAGCACATGCTGAATGACCCAAAAATGATGATGAATGGAGTCATCATGACTCTGAAGGAAAATTATCCCTTGAAGATATTTCAAGGATAACCGAGCCCACTACACTAATGAGCAAAACACAGAAAATGCATGATATGCGGAACTGGACAGGCAGGAAAAAAAAATTAAGGGAGTATCCTGCCCGTGCACTACCATGCCATACACCTCCCATGAATCCGAAATTACAAGGAACAGTACACATAGTCATTGATGAGACAATGCGAAAACTCACCAGGATCAGACTCAATAGTGCACCAGGACATCCTTGCGAAACCACTGAAATATCCTGGCACAATCAATCATTGCAAAAACATGGTAAATACACGCGCAGCACGAAACAGCTTATATACTAATATAAGATGGGATGAACGCAGGGTCAGACCCATACACATGTACGCCGATAATTTTTGCAAAGCAATCGAAGTTAGTAGGCATAATACATGCATATATACACACACTTGTAGTTAGACCAGATCCCAATCCAAATAGTAGGTTAGGGTTGGGGAACGGAACATGGGCGGATCCAGTATAGGGACATGGCTGTACACATGTACACCCAAAATTTTGTGCAAAAACTTCAAAGTTTGGAGGCTTGTCAAATAGCTGAGCTCCAAATAGCTAATAGCTTAGGTTAGGGTTTCGGTGCTCAGTTTGAAGGGAAGGGAAGAGAAGGGGAGGAAGTACCTGGTGGGTACTCGTCGCCGGCGAAGAGACCAACTAAAGCCTCAGCACCTGGCTTAGGGCGGAGGTGGCGGCGGCGGCGGCGGCCGCCTACCAGTCGTCGGGGAGCGAGAGGGGGCCGAGAGAGAACGCACGAGCAGGGGACGGAAGGGGGGGCGCGTTTTGGTACGATTAAGAGTTGCCTTGCCTTGCCGGGTCAGGCCAGCCTCGCCAACACGAGCAAGCTGCTCCGGTTCTCCTCCAAAAGCTATGGAAATTCTTTTTGACGCCTGAAGTCTGAAGATATTTTGAAATTTCGCATAAATAAGTGTGAAGTGATTGAAAAAAAATGTGTCAGATGTTTATGAAAATAATTCCATACAACTTGAATGATTTTACGGCCAATTGCATAAAGGTGTGGCGAGAAAAAATAGAATTTAAATATTGTAATCAAAACAGTAATTATAATTATACAAAATAGATATAGATATAGATATAATAAAATATATTCAGTGCGACAAAGAGATGAAAAGTTGAGTAAGAGTAGGTCTTCAGCGGAGTTGTTTGAAAAATAGAATTCCATGTTAGTCATTTTTGCGCTTATTTGCTAGTAGAAGCTCATGTTATTTATTATAATTAGTCAACGCTGATCGTTCAGATTACGTAGAAGCGTCAGCGGGTGAGTATTGTTAGGACCATAGTGGGTGCTAGTCCCAAGCATGAATAAATTTTCAAAGAGGTTTCTTTTCAACAAGTTTTCAAATAGGATTGGAAGAATAGAATTGTTATAGTGGACAAAAAATTGGTGACCTTGAGTAACTCTCAAACGCACAATGACGACCCCTTAAAGATGAAGCTCATAGTAGCGCGTCGTTACCAAGCTCACTAGGCCTCTGTTTGGATCCACCAACTAAACTTTCGGTGGCTAAATTTAGTTGTGGTTGATTCAAAACCCCATTTCAACCTAGTTAAAACTAGCTAAAAAGTCAATGACCAAATTACCCCCAGCTAAAGTTGCTAGAGGATCCAAACACCGCAGTCAGACATGATATACAACCACGGCTGAAATATATACATACATAATCACCATTTTTGTATATAAGATAAGAGGAAGAAGAATAACTCCATCGTTTTTTGGCTCTAATTAACCCGTTTCCTGCCTATCTGCAACATTATTCGAATTCAATATACTTAACTGGCTTATTACACGTAGAAGTATATAGAATGGTATATAAACGTGATCGATATACAACTTCTTCTTATGATGATGTATGTGCTAATATAGTACCTGCTACCCCAGAACCAGAATGTACAGCTTCCTTGAGTACTGTACTGTACTTATACTTACTAGCAGAATGTATGTACAATACATCCATCCCAAAACGCCTCCAGTTCCAAGCAAGCAAGCACCATGTGGATATGGATCTATGGTGCTACGCTTCTTCGCCATTATATGATACTAATACCAGCAGGAGGCAACGAATCCTGCACAAATTCAAAACGCCTCCAGCTCCAAGCAAGCAAGCACCATGTTGATATGGATCTGTGGTGCTACGCTTCTTCGCCATTATATGATACTAATACCAGCAGGAGGCAACGAATCTTGCACAAATCCAATACAAGAACAAGAACAAAACGACCTTCTTCAGCTGTCCTGTGGCGATCGATGCATTCTTCTTCAGTTCTTCCCTAGACCGAGACCATCTTCAATTCCCCTTCCTTGCTATTATACACGCAATGCAATGGAACGCAATGGCAGCCAATTGCTGATCCATGTGTCGATTAGTAGGTTCTGATGAGCAGCAGGCCGATGCCGGTGACGACGATCGTGGCCGGGAAGCCGAACTGGAGGTGTCTGAAGAAGGAGAGCGTGTAGCCGTAGTGCTGGGACCGCCGCGCCTGCTCGCACACGATCAGGTTGGCGGCGGATCCCAGCAGAGAGAGATTGCCGGCCACCGTGCTGGTCCACGCCAGGATGAGCCAGGCGTTGGTCTCCGCGGCGGGGGAGATGGCCGCCGCCGACGCGGCCACGCGCGCGCCAAGCAGCAGGACTATCCAGTAATTTCATCACAGTCAGTTGCTGCCTTGCTGGCAACGCAATGCAATAATCAGTCAACCATAATAAGAACTGATCGAGCTACTCACCCGTCGGGACGTTGGACGCGACGTTGGACAGCAGCAGGATGACGGCGGCGAGCACTGCCGTCCCCGTGGGCGTGTCGATCCTGGCGTACGGCTCCATGAACTCCCAGAAGGCGCTGGGGATGCCCGTCTTGTTGAAGCCGTCCACGGTGATGAACATCCCGCAGAAGAAGAGCAGCAGCGGGTACGACACCTTCTCCAGGCAGGGGCGGGCGTCCTTGAAGTCGAGCACGATGAGCGCCAACGCGGCGGTGATGGCGCTCCACGACATGTTGAGCCCCAGCAGCAGCGCCACCAGCATGCCCAGCGTGATGGCGTACACGCACGCCTTCCACGCCCTGCTGTTCCAGTCGTCGTCGCCATGGAGATCGTCGTCAAATTCTTCTTGTACCATCATCACCACGGGATGATTCTTGGCTCCTGATGCGTTCCTTCTGTGGTGGACGCCCCCGTTGGCCGCAGGCTGGGTGGCCGGCTTGACGGGGTCGTGATGCACCACCACCGGCACCTCGCCCCCCTGGAGATGCCCCCTGGAGATGCGGTGCGACATGGTGGCGGGCGAGAAGCGGTGCGACGTGACGTCCTCCTCCTCCACCACCTCGGTAGGCACGGCGACCACCGTCTCAGCGGGCTTGCACCCACCGTCCAGCTGGTTCCAGTAGAGCGCCAGCAGCACGGCGGCGTTCACCACCGACCCCAGGAGCGTGGCCGGGAGGATGCCCAAGACGAACTGCCCAAACGAGATGCCGCTCTGCACCGCGATCACCAGGTTCTGCGGGTTCCCGATGGGCGTGGCGGCGGAGCCGATGTTGGCGCTGGACGCCAGCGCCAGCAGGAACGGCCTGGGCGGCAGGTTGTTCTGCCGCGCGATCTTGAGGATGAACTCGGTGAGCACCACGCAGCAGGTGTCGTTGGTGAAGAGCGCCGACGACAGCGCCGACACGGCGCAGGTGCGCACCAGCAGGTCCCGCCCGCCCTGGCTCCGCCACGACAGCAGGCGGCCCAGGTGGCGGAACATGTCGGCGCGCTCCAGGTACACGCTCACCACCATGGTGCCGAACAGCAGGCCCAGGATGGGGAGGTCCACGGCGGCGTACGCCTCGTCGGCGCTCATCACGCCCAGCAGCACCATCAGCATCGCGCCCAGCAGGGACCCCGCCGTGCGCCCGATGGGAAGGAACGGCACCGCTGGGAACACCGCCAGCACCCAGAACACGGCGAACGCCGCCGAGCCCAGAGCCACTTTCAGCACGGGCTCCATGGCCATCGCTCGCTGCTCTGCTCTGCTCTGCTCTGCTTCGATTGGAATTGGATTGCCTTGGTTTCTTCTTGTTTCTGCTTGCAGATTCTTCACTGCGTACTATGCTGCGAGTCCAAATCAATCGAAAAGGGGATCTAGCTGAGCTGAGCTCGGCGATCGGACTCTCCACCAAGCCACCAACCACCAAAGAAATGAAATCTAGCCGGGAGCCGGGTGGGAGAAATCTAAGATCTGACAAATGATGAAGCTGCGATCGATCGGTACACAGCTAGCTGGCTGGCTCTCACATCAAGCGGCGATCGGATTCGGAAGGCAGCAAGAACCAAGAGAGGAATTCAAAGCTGGACTTGAGCTCGCTTGCTTGCTGGTCAACTAGCTAGTAGCCGCATAATCTAAATGCATACATACCTCGATTATCTTTTCTGTCTCCATCCAAAAGCGAGCTGCTAGCTACAGCTACAAGAATGAATGGAATGGAACAACGGAGGAAGGAAGAAGAAAAAGTGGTACGAGCAAGCAGAAGCTAGGTACGAGTGTTCTTGCTTGGACAGACGTCACGAGGCGACAGGCAGGCAGGCAGGAACACCAGGTCGGATGGGATTGGGATTATTTGTGTAAACAACACATGGCCCGGGATGTTCCAAGGAGGCAGCGCACACTTGGCAATCTCCACATGGCCCTCCTTTCCATCCCTTGGATATTTTCTTTTCCCCTGCCCAATGATGAGGGGAATGCATGAGATTTTTTTATTATTCGGTAATATTTTTTTTAGAAATGGGGGAAATTGGTTGGCCGCGGTGTAATCACCACTTTACATGGACATGATTGCAACAAGAGTGAAAGACTGTTGCAGCGGAGGTCGACAGACAGGCCTTCATCCGTTGGAGTCTTGGACCATCATCAAAGGACCCTTGGATCCTTCCTACTCACAGCTGGAATATAAAAGAATTTTTGTTACTTCTCTCTGTTTGTCTCAGAGATTTGGAACTTACTCATATATGTGAGTGAGGGAGGGAGGGAATGTTTGGATGGAATGGAACACAGAAATTTCTAATGATTTGCACAGGAATTTCACATAATTCCGTTCAATTTCATAGGAAAAATGCATGAAAAGAAAAATAGAGAATTAGGAATCAGACCCTGAAAATAAAACTGTTTAGGAATCAGGACCTCTTCCTTGCGAATTTGGGAATCTGGCGTCAAGATAAAATTTTCTTAGAAATCTGGCCTTTTGTTAGATTGGAGGTCTAACGGTGTTAACTTTGGAGGTGCAACGACCATTTTACCCCCGATACAAAAAAATAAAAAAAATAGAGTTTGGCTTATTTAGAGAGTGTGTGTGTATATATACCTGTGTCAACCGTAACTACATTCAATTAAACGTAAATGGCTTGAAATGACCGTAACTTCATGATATTTTTTTTATTTCTAACTAATGAGTGGATACAGAAGCACATATTTTTGTACTTAATTAGACGTAAATGCCTACAATTGAGGAATCTAATGATTTGATTTCTTGTAATTAGCCATAAATTCTTATGATTAAGGAAGTTTATGATTTGTTTTCTCTTATTAGCTGTAACCGTAAATCCGGTATTTCAAAAAGCAAACATTTTCGAATGAACAGACATTCGGGGAACCAAACTGTTTGGTATTAGTAGTAATCTCGCCAAAAAAAATTGAACACTATACATCGATTCCTCATGAACAAAAATCAATGGAATTCGTCTGGGAAAGCATCAACAACGTTCATCATGAACAAAAAACACTGGAAATCATCCACGAAAGCATCAACAAATCAATTGTATCCAGGAAAGCTGCGATCTCAATTGCCAAATGTGGAAGGGGAAGCTGATGGGACGGGACTTCGCTGCCACCGGTCGTTGACGGGGTGGCCGCGCTCCTCCAGTCGCAAACGAGGTTGCCGTGCGTGTGAGGACGGTCGTCTTCGTTGGGCGGGCGGAGCAGGGGGCCAAGCCCACCCTGTCCACGGGCGGGGGGGGGGGGGGGGCCGGGCCCCCCGGGGGGGGGTGGGGGCTAGCCTCCTCCCGGCAGGGAGGGCTGCTCGCAACGCCCTGGTCACCCCGGCCGCGCGCGAGCTACCAGCATGGCAGCAGCGCCGCCGGGCCAGGGGAGGTGGAGGAGCGCGGGCCACGGATTCCATAGGGGGGCGTGACGGATCCACCTCTGGCGCGCCCGGATCCGGAGGTGGGGGCGGCGGCGGCGATGGACATGTGTCGGGGTCGGGGGGGGGGGGGGCGGCTTCGGTCTAGAAGGGTACGGGGTCGGGCTGCTGTACGTGTAAAAGTGAAAGTGAAGTGAGGGTAAAAACGACTTTTACCTAGATGTACAGTGCACAATTTAACAGAGCACCCTAACAGATCTAACAGAAGGCCAGATTTCTAAGAAAATTTTATCTTGAGGCCAGATTCCCAAATTTATAAGGAAGAGATCCTGATTCCTAAACAGTTTTATTTTCAGGGCCTGATTCTAATTCTCCCAAAGAAAAAAGATCTCAAGTCCCAAATAGTGCCCGAGTGTAATTTTGGTAGGAATTTAGATATCAATCCAAGTATGTGATTTCTGATGTCTGTGAAGAGTGTGGTCTCATAATTATTTGAAGACCACTAGTAGACTTGTCGTCGGAAGGTTCAGTGCCACATGCGGTGACGAAACATGTCATTTTCCTATGCCTACAACGTGTGACTGTGTGCGTGTGACTGTGTTTGTCTTTTTTGTTTGATATGTGTTGGTGTACTTTCTTCTCTAGCTTGTGTAAAAAAAGACAAAAAAACAATAAAAAGAAATTTTTACAGGACTGAAGCGGTCACTCTGACATGTTTCTTTTTTTAGAAATATGTAAACAATACCTAAATCGAAGACGCGGTTAAAAAAGTCAGCTGTAGCTAATGTACTGTATGTACAGTATCTGAAATGTATTACTTTGAGCTGGTAGAGGTGATCGTACACCATACACATAGACTAGCGCTAATTGACGGATTAAGAAGGCACAGACTACAAGGAGAGAGGACTGTACGCCACAGCAAGGGGGTTACTTATATGTATAGTTACACTTGTTTGTGATTAAATTATTAAAATGTTATTGTTATACTCCGGGTCGATGTGTGGCATATAGTCCGAGATAGGAAGTTGATGGCTGCTGCCCGGTGAGCCACTCGTCAGGTTGCTTGCACGCATCATGCTCGATCAGTGGAATGACCAATCCACGACAAGGAAGAAACAGGGCCCGGCGACGGCGACGGAGACGACGGAGGTGTGATGCACGCATGGCGCCCTAAGGCTCACCGGCGGTTAGGCGACGGCTGCTGGTCGGAAGAGGCCGGTAGATTAAATTATTGATGATGATGGGGAGATGGCCGGATCGGACCAGCATTATCCGTATACGCTCCAACTTGTCATCCACTCCAAATTCTATCTCTTTCTCTTGCCCCCCTCCCCTAATTACGCCCAGCTAATTTTTTTATTCTGCCTGACCATTTCTTCAGTATTCTTCGCTTGTTAGTTATTATTATGTACGTAAATCAGGCGCCTCAACTCTAGGAGGTGTGAAAAAAATATATATTTATGTCACCTCGATCGATCGCCAGTTTAACTGGAACTTTTTTTTTTTAGCATCCAGTTTAGCTGGAACTTGAGGAAAGATATATTGCTCTATAAGCTGGTAGCTCATCATTAGGGTTTCGGAATGATTGAGTAGTATGAACAAGACAAGATTGGTACCAGTCATCTCGTCGACGGGAATCAAAACTGACGGGCAATCCAGCCATGATTAGGGTTTTGCAGCCAAAGCATTATAGCCCGTCGTCAGGCTGGCCAAATACGTACTCACTCAAATTTGAGTTGAGATTTGAGAACAACTTTCGTCAGCTCTGTCCACCGTGGGAGGGACCTACAACACCTTATCGCCTCTAATATGGATGCAGAATCCCCACCATTCTTCTCACTCCACCTCTGATTTACGGCCTACAACACCTTATCGCACACACAATTCACAGGGCAGGGCCCAGAGCCAACAGATGAGTCATAATAATATACAGTACAAACCAGACCACTGAATAGTACTCCATCTATTCCAAATTACAAGACAGCTTTTGCTTTTCTAAATGTATTAGTTTTACTATATATCTAGACATAATTGTACATCTAGATGCATAGCAAAAATTTATGCATCTAGATATGGCAAAACATCTTATGATTTAGCACGGAGGGAGTACCGACAAATTTGATTTGCTACCAACGGTGCAGCATTTAAATCAAGGGGCGGAGGGCAACGATCACAGACAACACCTGGGAACTGATAAAAGGAAAGATTTGTACCCTTTTAATTTAAACTACTTTATTATGTACATACACAACACAGAACCGGTATCAGGACAAGAAGTCAGTACATACACAGGATACAACAGACAGTTCCGACCAACCCTAAACCAAAAGAGTTTGCGGTTTGTCACATCCAAACACCCCCAGAATAAACCTTTAGTACCCCATGACGATATTAGACGGACATCCGATTACTTACTATCTAAATTTAGAATTACCACTAACTGCATGTTTAGCACAAATTGGCATCCCCCACAGTCATACCTGCTGAATCGAGCACTGAAGCAGAAGTAAAAGGAGCTAATTCCTTCATCCTGTAAAAGATTATTATGGTCAGTGCAAAAGGTTAGCTCACCCCAGGCTGAGCCACCGGGTGGAAGGACCAGTTCTTTTTTGGCTCAGATGTCATCCCAGCAACTTTCTCATTCGCCCACCAGTCAGATCCCACGCTTGGCTCCACGTTAGCAGCATCCACATTGTTGAAGTTGAATTCTTTGGCCAGGCGCAGGGACAAGGACCGCCTTGCTTTCTCAGGCAAGTCATGGTATGTTTCGTCAACATATAGCCCTGCCCTTGCCTCATTAGATTCTCTGTGGTGACCGCTATTGCTGGTGGGCGCAAGGTGGAAAGATGCCGTGCCAGAATCCCCAGAAATTGCAGTCTTCTTCTCTAGGCAGCGGGCGACATCTTCGACAGTCAGCTCAAATGATACCCGATGATCCATAGCATGCTCGTTGGGTTGAAGTCGGGCAGAGAAGTCAACAATTGGTACAGCTGCTGTGATATGGCCATCCAAGAGGGACCCACCATTGCGCATATGGCGAGGTATCAACTTCTGTGTTGCAACACCCTCACCATCCAATATCTTAGGTGGCTCACGAACTGGGAATGAGTGTAAAGCGCTGCGCGAGGACGCCAGCATCTCAGGGTCAGGGAATGGGGAGGAAGTGCCAGAACAACCCGAGCTTGGAGATATCAGGCGCCCAATTGGGCTGTCTGGGTAGTTTGGATATGACTGAAGATCACCAGTTTCACCATTCTTGTTGTTGTTGATCGAAGTCAGAAGCTTTGCATATGGAACCTCCGGAGAGGAAGGGGTCGTCAGATGAACAGACTCCGGAGGAGGAGTGAATGGGGCAGTTGATGGTTCAGTTGTGAAGGCCGAGAATACTGGAGGTGAGACTAGTTGTGTCTCATGTGCATATGGCCCAATAGTAAAGATGGATGGTGTCCCCGCAGGGGATTGGGAATTTGGTGAGAGGGGCGAAAAAGGTGGAGCTCCAACCCTTGGTGATTGTACGATTGATGTGGGTTCTGATTGGAGGAAAGAAGCTGGAGAGGATGGAGGTGCCACAAAGGGGAACACGGGAGGCGGTGGGTGGTTTGGAATTTCTGCTACAGGTGCATCAGTCCTTTGAGGTGCAGGTTCTGGGACAAGTGCAGCATGGTTGACGCGCATGCTGTGGCCATTCTTCTGGGATCCAAAGCAGAAGTACACGCTCAACCGATCAGCCCATTTCCTTCTCTGCAAACAAAAAAGAGCAGTTAAAGAAGCATAATTTGGTGATGACATGAAATCAAGAATCAGAATGAGATGACTCTGCACTGCATATGAATGAGAGAATAAAAGACCTATGTGTAATGTAATCATCAATCAGATTGCAGCACAACGTGTCCAATCAGAAACAATATCTCAGTGAATCAGTCACTATTTTGCTACATCCAACATTAAAAAAAAGGCAAATGAAATCACTACAGCTAAAAAGAACACCCCAGAGATATTTGCAGTGGATGGAGAGAGACAGCCTTTTTAAAACATGTTCTGAAACAATGGTATCACCATGGATGGAAATTTGCTTTCGTTCAAAAGATAAACTTTAACAGGTGTGAGTGTATAATCCACAAAATGATTGCCAGTTCTGCAAGGTACCATTTGAAATCTCTGAAGAACAACAATCATAGGTTTAAATCACAGGCCCTCAGAAACAAACAAGCTGGAACTGATACACGCGCAGGGGGGTGTTGTGGTGGGTGGGGGGGGGGGGTTGTTAATAACAAATATAGAAAACCTAGCCATCAATCTGTATTAGAAATGAAACATGAGTACCTAAGGTTGGGAATTTAAAAATATAATCAAACAGCTGGTGGCACATCGCCAGCAGAGAAAGCATCTTTTTGTCCCATGTACTCCAATGAATATTTCAATTTGACCATTTCAACTATTCCCCTTTCTTTTCTGAGGCATTCTCGTGTTATTTACAATGCCTTTTCATGCATAGTCTCAATGCCCGAAACTATGCAAACCATGGTTTCAAAGGCGACAAGGCATAACTAGACCTGAGTCCTTTCGGATCCAGCCTTTGAAACAGAAGAGATACAAATAAGGCAATCTGTACATATCAAATGTAATACTTATCCTATAAACTTTCTTGATGAAAAAACAGAGCATGTGTCAGAGTTCCAAGAAAAATGTAATGCAGGGACCAAACTTTTGTCTCATTCCTGATGTACCTTCCTCATGCACTTCCAAAAAGTATAACAAAAGAAAATTAATAAATCTAACTAGGCGAACTGTATATCCCACATTTTCCTTCATAGATACTAAAAGCAGATGTACAAATGAATAGACCAACATCAACAATCTACAGCTGCATCTATACCACCAAAGTTAAGAAAAGCTTTCTAGTTTTAGCAAGAAACATCAGGTCCAAAGCGTGGAAAAACTATACAGCCAACCCATAATCACAGAAACCCAGTTGCAAGTGCAGGAACCTACCAACTGAGCCACATCCCCAACCCCCCAGAGCAAAGTGGAGAATGCAGGAACAAATCAGCTGCTTCCTTCTATTCTTTTCGCTTGCCAAGTTCTGTAAACATTTGTTTTCCTTTGTAACACCAAAAACCTATGGAAAATATATTTATGGAAAAAAAAAACTGGCTACTTGATCTAGTGACATAAGCATGTAGTTTCGAACACTGACATGGTCCCAAAATTCCAACTTTCCACTAATTACTGTTGCACTCTATGTATAAAACTAAAATAAACTAAAGTGCAATACCATTTAATGGAAAATCCATGCATCTAAATACCTGACAAACTTATAAGAACCCAAACCTAGAAAGTCTGACTACACGACAACATTCTTCCGTTACTAACTGCAATAATAAAATCAAATGCCTACTGAAGACCATGCAAGAAACGCCCATGGCACGTGTCCTATCAGCTGTAATTTTCTTGTCATGCATACAAATCCACACAAACAAGCAGCCACAGATGATTAAGCATAACCGTTACACCGCAAACCCGCACGTACAAGGCTGCTTCGGCTACACAGTCATTAAAGGAAGCTACACACAAGTCATCCAACCAAAATCCATGCAGGATATCACTAGCTTCTAACGTCGATAAAAAAACATGCAGTGATAATAAGTAATAAGATATTTAAGCACGAACCGGCTCTGCAGGAGGCTGCGTGCGGCTCTCCGCGGTGACGATGGCAACAGCAGCCGCGTTCACTGTATCGACGCTGTTGTGCACAGGCCTCATCTCGCCCCCACTCTGCATGATTGCAGCGGCAAGGAGAAGGCGCAGTTGTTTCCAGTCCAGGGACCAAACCAGACCTACGAGATCCAAGCTCTTAACACTTGAAGAAACATGATCCAGCCCTGGAGTCCGATCACGGTCGACAAAACCAAAGAGATCAAATCAGCCTGCAAGTTTGGGGAGAGCCCGTGCTTTAGTCAAAGGGAAGGCACCGGGGAAATGGATTACAGACGCAAATTCCGTACCTTGGGTGTCAAGTCGTGAGGTCCCTGCTGAGCTGAGCTGAGATCGATCGACCCGCTTTGCACGGCGCGCCGGAGACGAGGAACCTGATCGATCGAGCCATGGAGGAACGGAGTTAGCAGAATTCCGATCGGTAGAGTCCCCTGGCACAGGGGAGGACCTGGTGAAGGACACCACCCGGTAATTTTCGCAAAGCGATCGAAGCTAGCAGGCAAAATTCATGCATATGCGCTCGTAGTTGGATCAGATCCGAATATAAACAGTAGGCTAGGGTTTGGGTGGTCGGTTTCGCACGGCAGGAAGGGAAGGGCAAGGGGTGGGCGTACCTGGTGGTGCTCGATGCCGACGAGGGGGGCGAAGGAGACCTGGGCGCTTGGCGCGTAGGGCGGGCAGCGACGGCCGCCCAGTCGTCGCCGCCGCCACGAGAGAGAACGGAGCAGGGAGGGAGAAGAGTGCAGCGCGCACGCTGCTGGCGCCGGGGTGATGGAATGGAACAAGAAGAAGAAGAAAAAAAAGGGGGGCAGCCTGTACCTGTAGCACTATAGACAGATCCGGTCCGAGCAGATCATTTTGGGCCCTGAGTCAGTATAGAGCAGACTTCGTTTTAGAGCTCAAATAAACAATTAATAATAATAATAATAATAATAATTTTTTTGTATCTTATTATGTGTTTATAAGCATTGTATGTATCTTATTAAGGGAAATATTCATAGTCATTTGACATTGCAATCGTTGCCTCCTTGCTTGTTTAGATCATTTTCTATGGTCAAAGATAGTTCTATTCTAGTTGTAGTAAACGTATATGTCATCAATAGGCTATGCTACTCAAATAGCTATATTCTAGATGTAAGGGTATATATGTCATCGATAGGCTATGCTTTTTGAATGGTTTGTTTCTATGCTTTGTCTTTGTGTTTGTCTTTTACGTGTTCAACAATATAGTGATAATTGTCCCCTTTTTTATTATATATAAGCTAGCCCTTAAATAAGAGGTACATTTGGAGAAAAAAATTGTATTTGCCATTACATGCCAATGGAGAAAAGAAATTATTTGTCATTAGAAGTCAAACCAGCTGTGTGGTATTTGCTATTGAATTTTTATTTGCCAGTGTCCCCATAATTGCGGCTGTTCAGTTTGAGACCGTCAAGAACAACATGTCATTTCTTTTTCACAATACCCAAAGTGTCCAAAGTTCTCCAAAAATCCGAGGCTCCTCTCTCTCTCCTTTGTAAGGAAGGGGAAAGCATTTTTCATGGCAAATAGAACATCACTTCTCATCTGATGACAAATAAGGAATTTTCTCCTCCTCCATTAGTACTCGTTTGTGTAGGACAAATACTGCCCTTTTGACCCCTTTGTCTCCCCCTTGTAAAGAAAAATCAGTTAAATTCATGCAGGACTGACCTGACCCCTTGAGCCGAGCGACATTCCATTTGGGTCTGTAGCCATCAGCATGGCCCTGCTGATGCTGAGAACTGAGCTAGGGAGCCCTGCCAGCCTGTGAACGAGATGACCCCCATGTACCAACACCACCACAACCACCCACATGCAGCTAATCGAACCACTACGTTCTATAGTGGGATAGGATCTCTACTCCTACTAGTCCATGTCCAATGAAGCAACAGCTCTACTCTATCGTATTTGTCTTCATGAGTAGCTGGCCTCTGCTAATTGGAGGATCATAACCACCATGCCACTGGCAGATTAAATAAGCACAAAACGCGTGATGTTGATAGTATTGGGATGGAGATGCTTAGTCCTGCCTGTTAATACAACCCTGTAGGGGATGGGGATCCTTTTTTTTTTGGCGGGCTTAAGCATCAGCCTTGTATTTTTCGCTACGCAGTATGGGCAACCCCAAAGAAACTCTTTATACGAATATAGATTTTGATGAAAAAATATTCTATGATAACAGCTTTTTTATTTGGTTGTTCTCCAAATATAGCCATCTTCTATTCCTAGCCAAATATAGAAAACACGAAAATGACTCTCTAGAGTGCATAAAAGATGTAGAAAAACTGTTGGAAAGTGAAAAGATATAGAAAGCCATTTTTATGCAAATAGCTCCAGAAATGATGATTTAGAGAGTTTTAGACTCTTGGATATGTTCATCAAAAAAATAAGTAGGGCCTCTCCTGCTGACCTGTTCAAAAATACAATCCTGTAGGGCATGGCTGTATCATATATATCCACAGGCACATACTATATATGGCAACATATGCTATGAAAACCAGCCTCATGTGCAAACTATGAAAACTCTAATCAAGACCACACAAATCTAATCTGATGGCTAGAGATTGAGGGGCTTAAGTGCTAAAATAACCCACCTTTAGGATGAGGATGTGTAGAGGGGTTTAAGTGCTAAAATAACACCTTTATCTCTAGCCATCGGATTAGATTTATGTGGTCTTGATTTTAGTTTTCATAGTTTACACATGAGGCTGGTTTTCATAGCACACGTTGCCACTATACATACATGGTATGATGTATTGATGTGTACATCTGATCAACATGTCTGCTCAACTCATTCACAATCCAGAAATGAGCTGATGCAGGCCGAGATGACCTGTTGTGCCAGCAAGGGCCACCACAAGCCTACCCCAGCCATCACCGCCTCACAAGCCACGATAAAAGATTGTCAGGGCAACTCTGCAGCAGAAAATATACAAAGGACTGATCGGCTACCTTCACAGTAGCAGCCAACATAACAGCGAAATAAAATTCACTCATACCATGACCCCATCATATGCATGCATGAGCGAACCCCAAATAAGACAGTTACGGTTAGTACATCAGTTGATCGCACTAGACAAGGAAGGTTCCCTGAGATGACCAAAAGAAAAGCAATCCCACTAATAAACTCATATATTTACATTGCCCAAAAGGAGTTTTGGAATTTACATAGCCACCAAACATACTAGCGTTTGCATAATAAACATCCTCAATCCTTGGACCATTGCTCCAGTTTTGCCCTGTGCATTGTCTTCATTTTGAGCTGATTCTCAAGCGATACATAATAGTATGGATTCAGGACACTGATCAATTCACAGACTGATTACATTCAGCTTGCACGGGCATGCCCATGGATACCATGACTTGGGTGATTGCCAGCAACAAGAATGTCCTTCATACGGTTTAATGGTCCAGTCGCATCATTGATTTTCTGAAACGCAAACAAGAGTCTGCATTCATCGGCATTTGCAGGAACCATATATAATTGAAAGAAAGTAAAACAAATAGCTATCACAGCACAAAACACTAGCATGCTAGTAAACAGATACACGAGCTTGCTAGTAAACAGATAAGGCGGGACTTCAGACAATCCACATATTTCGAAATCTGGAGCTGTATAGCATGCAAGATGCCCACTCGTAGTGAAATTCTCATTGCTGGCACGTGCAACTTTAAAAGCATGCTTGTCAGGATATGAATATATGATGCAACAACAAGAAACAATACCAGAAAATAGAAGAAGAAAACCAACAAGCTGGTTTGACGCTGCTGTACGAAAGCAAACTATTATGATGGTTATATATCCCGTGGACATTGAATTCAACTGAACGTACTCTACGCCTACTTGGTCCTAGCCAGAAATTTAACATCTACAATTATATGAACTGGGCCTATTCTGCAAACAGATACCGGAATTTAAGTTGATAATTGATTAATAATATGCTCATATCGAGTATGTTGCGAATACTTGGTTATAAGGTCAGTACCTATGATAGACATAATCAGACAAAGGGCGTACCCAGTGTCGTAGGCTCCCGCGCTGTGCGGGGTCTGGGGAAGGGATTTCAGCGCCAAGCCATACCCGCACATAATGTGCGGAGGCCGGGGCTCGAACCCTGGACCTTCTGGTAACAGACGGTAAGACACTACCGCTGCACCAGGGCCGCCCTTCTAAGACATAATCAGACAAGTATCAACATAATGCCATTGTGGAAATTTTCCTTTGTAATGTATTTTACAAACATTTCATGGCAGCAAATTATAGTCACTAGGGTGCTTCCTGTTGCTATAAAGAAAAAGATGAGTTTTGCAATTACCTCCTTGCTGCTAGAAGATGGTATTTTGACTGCCTGAAACTGCAGCTTTCCCTTTTGCCAGCGCCGCCCAAAATACGCGAGACCCACCAAAGCAGCAGCGGTCACAACAATAGGCCAGAAATTATGACTTTCCTTTGCGTTCTTGTACAGAGACAAAATCTGCTTCTTCCACCATGCTTCACGTGGGCCAGAACCAGCAGGTTCATTCTGCTCATCAGATGAAACAACCTTTGATGAACCAGCTGTAGGGTTCAAGTTATGCAGAGTAGGCTCCTCAGTTTTCTTCTCGCTCCTACTCTCAGTAGCTGACCAACCTAACTCATTTTCAGCCTCAATCGAGCTGCAAACAGGAGACGAGAACCCAACCGGTTCTTCCCCGACCAAACTCATGCCTTTCAATGCCTTGCCATCATCAAACGCCATATCGCCCAAGGAAACATCCTTCCCTTTGTCGAAGGATGGAATGCTGGGGACATCATCCTCCAGCTTATGCTTACAGGTCTCTTGGTATTTCTCATCATCGCCCTCATTGGAAACTGCATCCGGGCTGCCAAGCTCCTTGGGAGGTTCTTTGCTGTCAGCGCCTACAAGGAGGCTCTCCACTTCACTCTGCGACACGGAGAAGTGGCCAGACATGAGTAGCCCAGCAGCTAAATCATCCCCCTTTGCGCCAAATTTCTTAGCTTCGGCTTCCTCAGAAGGTTCAGGTCTCCTCGGAGCAGGCGCGGCTGCGTATGCTGATGCAGTCAGTTGCACGACTTCCCAGTCATTCCCGTGCGGAGAGGTCTGCTCAGTACCACTCTGGCCAGGTTCCATCTTCCCTGCGATTATTAAAGCTGCGAAGCAAACTACAGAAGGTTAGAATAGATCAGAGAATGGAACATGCACAGCCTCCTCAGTAGTACAGTACAGTACAGACATCAGTGAAATCATTGTCTACTTGAGAATTAGAACTCCAATTTAGGCAGGTGGTTTGTCACGACTCACTAGTGGAACAACCCCAGGAAACAGCAGAGTTAATTAATTATTAAAGAGTGATAACAACCCCAGGAAACAGCAGTACTGTAGTACCGAGTGCTGATGATATGCGCATACGGCACAGCACTTAAGATTGTTTGTTTGTCCATCAAGCACAGATGTGGCTGTAGTAGGGTTAGGATAAGAAGTATTTTTTTTAGGACAATAAAGTGGGGAGATGAATTCATTGGTACAGTACAGACTCCTCACCCGGTGAATAAGCCAGCGAGTAAAAATTAAGACATGGATGAAAATCAAACTGGCACTCCTAGAGGTGAGAATGAATGAAGCCAGTAAAATCGCAACACCACCCACGTCCCTAGAACAGAACATCCTGATGAGAGCACACCACACACACACACACACACACACACACACACACACACACACACACACAC
>CM041635.1:58430989-58521377 GCA_023333625.1 Bothriochloa decipiens | reverse complement strand
CACACACACACACACACACACACACACACACACACACACACACACACGCGTGTGTGTGCGTGTAAGGATAAATAAATCAAAACAAGTCGGGTGCTACATCCAAGTGCTCCAATCGATCTAATAAGGCCCGGCCGGGTCATCTCATTCTCATGGCAAACCCCCGACCCCGACGACGATGGGGAGGTGGAGGGGATCCCCGACCCGATCTCACGGTTGATTGGGGAAGAGAAGGGAAGGGACGGGAGGCGGGGATCGGAGAGGAGGCGCACGTACCAGCGACGACGAGGGCGGTTGCTTGCTCTGCTCTCGGTGGAGTCGCAGTCGCCGAGGTCGGGAGGTGGGGTGGGGAAAGCAGAACAGAAGCGGCAATCTAAGCGGGCAGGGGGTTGGCGTTGCGTGCGGACACCCTGATGAGTCCTGACGGAACGGCATCCCTCTCCTTACAACCTTACCGAGTTTGGTTGGGTTGGGTTGGGCCCATTGATTTTCCGGATTGAGGCCGAACAATACCAGCAACCGCCGGCGCGGGCAGTTTTTGCTTTGCTCTATCTTTGCAAAACCAGGTCTTGATGATTTCTTTTCTAATATACCAAACTCTAATATACCAAACAACGTCTAGCAACCTCTGATGGATGACTCCCGGGCAGCATTACAAACTTGGTCACGCGCAACAAGTTCCCCCAATTATAGAGCCTTACGTTCCATTTTCCTTAGTCTACGTTGCAAAGTCTACGTTCCAAAGATAAGATTGCTACTGCTAGTGTTTAGAGTCTCGGGAGTTTGGGGCTTGGGTTTTTCAGGGTGCTAGAGCAACTCTTCTAAGAGATTAATTATGTAAAATAAGAGCCTAAAATTCACGATTTAGTCATTCTCTAAAATAGAGCATCTTCCAAATCCAAAAGAGCCCCATGCTGAGATTGGTTCGCTTCTCGATTTACTTGCACCACACCAAATAGATGCAGATGGCGAGCCTTACTGGCTTGCTATTTTTACCTAGCGAGAAGGGAAAACATGATTATTTCAAGCAAACCTAAACAGCATTTCATCAGCACAACACAAATGGCTACTCTCGAAGTGGCTCGTGTGTTCACAGGAGTTAGGGACTACAAGGGAGAGCAGTCAGCCCAGCAGGCACCCTGGGTTCAACCGGCGGAGGAGCTGAGGCGCATCCCCGAGCGGGCAGAGCCTAAGAATCAAGCAAAGGCGCCATTGGGAACTCTTAATCCTCGAGCAGGCTGAGGACGTCTAGCTATATTATGCCCGAGATAACTCAGTTCGTGAACCAAGGGCAACAAATCCAAGCTGATTGCTCAAACGTTTATCATCAACAAAAAACATTGCTGTTAAACCAGCAACACTGCATCAGGTCCTCACAGCTGCTACAGTTGCGGCTAAACCATCACTGCAGCTGGTCCGTCAACATAGTAGATGCAATATATAAAACCCTAATACTTCAAAGTTTCTTTCACCGCAATACAACACAGCGTCTTTGATAGGCAAGACAGGCACCGATTCCGCTCTAAGAGGTACCCTTCTGCTTCTTGGGCATCCTGTAGCCACCCACAACACAGGCATGGTCACGCTCATAGGGCTCCAAGGTCACCTGCTCGGAAGGCTTGAACTGATCCGCCTTGAGCTTCTCCACTTCAGCAGCAAACACGGCCTCAGCGGGCAATGTGGAGTCAATACAGTTCGCCTGAGCAAATATTTTGTTCTCGTTGGCTCAATGCAGACCATGATTATCTAAGACAGATGCTACAGAAATAACACGACAAAAAACAACTCCTGGTTATGTAGCTGCAAAGTACCTTGATTGAAATGACAAAGTGGCCACCATTCTTCAAAAAGTATGAAGCGTTGAGGGCTAAGATCCTAGCCTGCAGGATAACACAACCGCACAATGTTTAAAAGCAGTAAACCACGTGTTACAATTTCCCCTGGTTGCTTCAAGTTGGAAATTTCTAGTGTGCGTGTATGAATACAAAGCTAAGAGAATGTGTATGTATATAACCATGGATTCCCTGATTCAGTCAAACTGCACATTGAACAGCAATGGATATTGCATGACCAAACTAAGGTGTGGTGCTGCCAATGTTACTGTTCTATGTCAAAAACAAAACTGAAACTAATAGTATTACAAACCCATCAAGCAGCAAACTGCTCTAAATTAGTATCGTCCAAATGGGGCAAAGACAGGTGATTCCTAAATATTAGACGCAGTTGGAAATCATATATAAATTGATAAAACCAACAAAGTTGGTACCAGATGACACAAACAGAAAATGACACTCATGATCAATAATAACAAGTGTGTGCACAAGTTATGATCAATAACAAATGTGTGCAAAAAAAAAACAATTCGAGATCCTAATATAGAAAGGGAATTACTGGCTCCAAATAATGAATCCAAGTTGACAAGCATATAGCAAATAAGATTATCAAGAAACATGTATCAATAAATGTGCCATAGCAAGTATGATGAAAAACAAGTCCATAAAAAACAAGGCTGGATCATCAAATGTGGCATGATCAAGAAAGCAAACAGAAGAAAAAGAAACACAAAAAGATAATGGTAGTCCAGCATTGGGTGCAAGAAACATCATCAGGACATAATCAATAAAGCAAAACAATAAAATGGAAGTAGCAAAAATAAGTAATAAAGATAAAGTTTGGCATTGGGCACAACAGGCATCAGAAACTCGAATCTGCATCATCCAATTGATGTCCTGAAGGGGAATCCGAGTATGCTCATCATTTGCTAAAAGCCCAATATTTGCCAAAACAAAATCAAGGGAACATAAAGGCAGAGAACAAGGGTAAACAACACTCAATTCAACAATGTGAGAGTCCAGTGCTTCAGACAACAGGCTGCAAGGATTAGATAGGAATACCTGGTCTGGCTGCGCAACATCAGAGAAGATAACATCAACCATGCCAACCAGCATCCGGTACCTTGCCGGGTGCCTGGCATCCTCAATAATGGGGATCACATTGGTCCTCTTCTTTGCCATGTTGACAAGGTCTCTTCCACTCCTGTGAGAGAACTCAACAGCATAGACCAGTCCCTCCTGCAACAGCATCGAAATTCTTAAGACTAGAGACTAAACAAAGTCCATAATCAGTAACAGACTCTTGTGAAAGAAAGCTCACCGGTCCCACAATATCAGAAACATGAGAAACAGTTGTGCCAGAAGCAGCACCAAGATACAGCACCCGAGTACCAGGAGCCTACATGTATTAACAAATTGTCAGCTGTCGACACAGATTCTACTTAAAAGAAAGCAAATAGAATTTGCACATTCAAGATAAGCAAATCAACTTACAATCCAGATGTTGTCAACACCACCAAGCACAGCAGCAGCCAACTTGGAACGGAAGGGGTTCCACACCCTGTATTCAACCTTTGTTCCATCCTCATTCTGCAATGCCAAAACAATCAAACAGTAGGAATAAATCAGTCCTACAACCAAATCACAATGGATGAGATTTATAAACTACATCATTACAATTATTCAGAGCAGTTCTTCATCCTTGAAATGGAAAAGGGAAACTAATAGTTCAAACTAAATAACATTTGGGCATGGGGGCATCAGAAACTCGAATTTGCATCATCCATTTAGATGTCCTGAAGGGGAATCCGAGTAAGATCATCATTTACGGAGCTCCAAGCCCAGAATGTTGTCACAGGATAACACAGCTTAAATGAAGTATCCTACAATTTGTTATAACCAAATTGTTGCGAAATCAACACAATAAGTTTCAGCTTCTAAATGAGGCTACATAACGTACTCGGATGAACAAATAACATGAAACCAATACAGCCCTTATTCAAAACGGGACAAACGACTACCTAAAACAGGTGAGCTCATTCGTAGTGCACACAAGCGTTATTCTATCATAAGAACAGAGAAAATAAAACTAGGATTTGAGTAAGCAAAGTCGCAAACCTGAACAGAGACCCGCTTCTCGGCGTAGACAGACTCTCCCGGGACCATGTTCTTGGTGCAGAGCGCATCCTCCTTGGACTTGGAGATGAAGACACCGGCGTGCTTGTGCGGCACAACGACGGCCTTGCTCCCGCCCTTCATGCCACCACCGCGGCCGCCCCTGCCACCGCGGCCACCCCTCGGCGTCCTGCCACCTCTCCCACCCCTGTCCCCTCTCCCGCCTCTGCCACCGCCAAACCCCCGGCCACCGCCGCCACCACGGCCGCCGCCATCGAACCTGCCTCCCCTCCCGCCGCGTCCTCCTACAGGTTTGATTTAACGAAGCAATAAGTCTTTGTTCTTCTGCGGGGATGGATGTAAAGACGAGGATGGTATTATGGTCAGTTACCTCTAGCCGGTGGCCTCATGGTGCTGAGCCGGCGAAGAGCTTGTAGCCGCCGCCGCGCCGCCGGGGAGCGAGGGTTTAGGGTTTCGGAGGGGATTAGGGTTGGCCGGGAAGATGAGCGGGGCGGATTTTATAGAGGAGAAGTAGGGTTTGTGTCTGATCAGGGCCGTTCGGGCGGTAGATTCTGAATGAACGGTCAGATGGCGCAGCGTGCGAATTCTATAAATTAAATGATTTCTGATCTCAATCTCAAATAAAACACCGAAGTCAGGATGCCCGAGTGGTCTAAGGCGTGGGTTCAAATCCCACTTCTGACATTTATTTTTTTTCTTTTTCTCATTTTTTCTACTTCTCTTACATTTTTTTTTTACTTTTTTGCTTTTCTCACCTTTTCTACTTCTCTTACATAATTTTTTTTACTTTTAACTTTTTCTCACCTTTTCTATTATCTTATCTTACATATTTTTTTAAAAAACTTCTTTATATAAAAAGTAAAACTTCTCTCCTTTCCTACTTCGCCTACAAGATTTTTTTTACAACTTATGTTAGATAAAAAAATCTCTTTTGTTCTCCTATTTCCAAACTCTTTTAAATGATTTCTCTCCACTTTTTTTTCTGTTCCCCTTTTTCTAATTCGCTTACAACATTTTTAACTTATATCATATAAAGATCTTCTTTTGTTCCCCATTCTACCTCCCTTACATGATTTTTTTTCTCAAATTGCGAACTGAGCTTAGCTCACTTGGTTTGCCTCCTTTGTGGTTCCTGTCAACTTGGGTTCAAATCCTCGACTTGGCACAAATGCTCGTATTTTCCTGTGGGTTTATAGGGTGAGTGTGCGTGTTTGTTGAGCTTCTGCGTCTGGTCTTGTGAAATTAAAAAAAAGAGAGATTATCATTTTTGTTGTTTTTCTTCTCAACTTCTTTTAAAAGATTCATATTCTAAGTCCTGGTCCTCACTATGGGGCTCTTGTGAGTCGTGGACGCATTCTGCTTTGGAAAATTTTCAACGAAGTAGTTCTTGCCCCCTATTTGTGTTTTGTATTTAAGCTTTGAATAAGATTTACCTTTTGAAAACATGAGGTCTTATATCTTGGTTATAGTGAAAAAAAAGTCTTACATTGCCATTTATCAAACAAATCATTTGTGGAAAAAAAATCTGACAAATAAAATCAAGAACAATCACGTGGGCTCACTCATAACGATTTTATTTAGTACCACCGTCGTCCATAACATTTTTTTTACAGCAACCGTCATCCGTCGTCCATAACATTTTTTTTACAGCAACCGTCATCCGTAACATTTGTTTTTTTTTTTTTTTTGTAGCTTGTTGTAGTTCTTGTCGCTATTCTGCTATTCTTTCTCAATTAAAACCCTTTGTTATGCCATGTGTCGATTTAATTTGTGGGTTTTCTTTCTCCCTCCCCTCCAACATTGTCATCTAGATAGAGCAACAAGGCGGAACGTGCATTTCCCACGAGAAGACGTGCATTTCCCATAAGAACTTGACGAAGAAATTTCACAGAAATGAGTTCAAATTTGTAAGAAAAATGAATGAATGTGAAAAATCCCTGCTTTCCAATCTAGGTCTATAAGTAGTCTTTAAAGTAATGTTGTAGCTGATAATAATCAATTCGGTGTTGCATAAGATAAAAAAAAAAAGTGCGTATTTCACCCATCGCTTTCACTCTAATAAGTTCTCTAGTCACGACTCACGAGTATAGCTACGCTAATCCTATCGCCTGAAATTTTCCCCTGCTAACAAGCAAGAGAAGCGATCCAAAATCCTTTCTCCGGTACTAGCGTTTTTGGCCCTTTTCTTCAGTTTCATTCTGAGTCGTTTCCCTTACTCGAGAGCAACATCCCTGCAAACTACTTCAGTCTAGCAATCCTAACCGAGACGATGGACGGGGAGGAATTTACAACGCAAGCAGCGGCAATGTCTGTTGCCGGATCTTCGTCAGATAACCGCGTCCTCCTCCTGTTCAGAGCTCGGAAGCTTTTCATGGTGGCCGCCGCCCCATATTCTGACTCTCTCCAACGCCAGCGACGCCTGAAACCAACACACACACAAAAACATTCGATTATATTATTTCTTCTTGATCATTCACAGACAGATTGGTCGCCACCTACCTCTGCTTTCCAGTCGGTTGTCCAGACTATGTAGCTGAGGATGGCTGTCTGCAACGCTGTCCCGCACAGCATGCCTGCCCAGATGCCCTGCAATAACACAATACAATGCCGAATTCAGCCAGCAGGCGAAAAGGATGCAGAATTGCAGATCAGTAGCCAGTACCTTGACCCCGAATCTGAAGAGGTAGCCGAAGATGAAGCCGAGCGGGAGGCCGAAGGCGTAGTAGCAGCCGAGGTTGATGTAGGCGACAACGGCCTGCCAGCCGCCGCCGACGGCGACGCCCGAGATGACGGGCTGGACGCTGTTGAGCACCATGGTGACGGCCAGCAGGTAGGCGATGCCGGACACGGCCTTCTGCAGGTGCCTGTCGCCGGTGAAGATGGCCGGGAACTGCTCCCGCGTCGCCAGCACGAGCACCATGGCCAGCAGCCCGAACGCCAGCGACTGCGCCAGCACCACCATCACGGCGTACATGCTCGCACGGGGCCGGCCGGAACCGAGCTCGTTGGACACGCGCACGCTGCATGCATGGTCCGGTCCATCCATGGACGGCAATTAGTGGCAGTCATCGTTCATCGACAGATCTTTCCATGTTCTGTTGAGTTTCTTCTGAAATGAAATCTGTGTCAATTAGATTACCTGATTGCCGCGCTGAGGCCTATGAACAGCATCCCCTCCCAACCGTTGATGTTCATGCTGTTCGAATCCATGGTGCAAAATTATCAATTGATGATTGACGAGTGAGTGACATGGAAATATAATTGAAGTTGATTGATTGATTGGCGACGAACGAACCAGATGGCTATGGAGTCGACGGCGATCTCGGCGTCGTCGAGTTGTCCGGTGAGCACGACGAGCAACATCATGTACCACATCTCGAGGCAGAGCATGACGGCGGATGCGAGCGAGAGCTTGACGAATGCCCAGAGGTCGGTGAAGGCGGCCTTGGACAGCCCCGTCCACCCGTCCCGGCACCACCCCACGACGTAGGCCACCTGCGCGAGCGAGGTGAGCCACGACGAGATGTCGTAGGCGAGCGCGGCGCCGGCGACGCCCCAGCCGAGCACGGACACGAGCAGCGCGAGGAGCGCGACGTGCGTGATCAGCGCGGCGAGCGCGATCCACGCCAGCACGCCCACCTTGCTCTGCGCCTGCAGGAACTTCTGCGCGGGGAAGTTGACGGCCAGCGCGAACATCTGTGGGATGATGCCGATCGCGAACGTCCCCGCGGCGGCGGCGATGCCTTGGTCCTGCCCCAGCAGCCGCAGCACCGGCGCCGCGTACACGTACAGCGGCGTGAGCAGCGCGGCGGACGCGGCGAGCACGATCCACGACCGCTGCATGTAGACGCCCAGCATGGCCACCTGGCCCGCTCCGAACGCCTGGCCGCACAGCGTCTCCAGCGCGCTGCCCATCCCGAGGAGGAAGCCGAAGGAGAAGTTGGAGATGACGGAGAGGCCGATGGCCACGGCGGAGAGCTCGCGGTTGCCGATGTGGCCCGCGAAGATCTGCGTCGTGGAGTTGGTGCCGTACAGGCAGATGATGTTGAAGGCGATGGGCGCGCCGATCGCCCACAGCCGCCGCGACTCCTCCACGAACAGCGCCCACGCGGCGCGCGGGGACCGCACCACCGGCGCGTCCCGTGCCGAGGCGGCGACGAGAGCGCCGTCCTCGTCCTCGTCGTCTTCGTCGTCGTTGCACACCGCTACAGCCATGTCGCCGGCGGTCGGCGGCGGCGCGTCCTTGGGGGCGGCGGGGGCAATGCCGCCAGGATGGCGCGGGGCGACTCCCGTGCGCGCCACCACCGCCGGCACGTCCCTTGCGTTGATGGCGACGAGCGCGCCGGCCTCGTCGTCGCACACCGCTACCACCATGTCGGCGGCGGGTCTTTGGGGGTGGGGGTGCCGCGGGTAATGCCAGGATGGCACGGGCTGCTGGTGTGGAGCAGGCGCTCCGTGTAGCTTATGAGGGTGGAGGGGCGTCGCGCCGGTGGGCGGCGGTGGTGCTGCCACGCCCGCCCGCTCGCTCCCGTTTGCCTTTCTTGGTGTTTTACTTTTCTTAGCCTGACGATGACGAAAGCCTTGATCTGAATGCGTATATTAGATTGGATTGGATTCTTCTCTCGATCAAAAATCTCTCGGTTCGTTACATTGCGTACGCCCGCCGGCGGGGACGCCTTCTTTGCATTACTGTTACAGATCCAAGAGATGATGGCTTCAGACCACATGCAGACGCACTACACTTTGAACCGAATTTGCATTCCTTGGTGTGCATGCGTTCCGTTTTCTAGGGTGGACAAGTTGAGCATGGATGTCATTCCCGTCCCATGCCAATGCCATGTATCATCAGCACCTTTTTATCAAATCGCCTTCGAAATGACTTTGTACGCGCATGGGATCCGATCGCCATGGCTGCCGCCACTACCGCCGCCGGCAGGTCCTGTTCCTGACTTGCTGCCCCGCCGGCAGGTGCCATGTGCATCTGCGTCGCGATCGCGACGGTCATCGGAACTCGCGCCGTCCTGCCCACTCCGCTCCAGTCCTAGCTACCTTGGAACTACTCTTACTCTACTCTACTAGCAGACGCCCGCTGTTTGTTAAGTAGCCGCCGGTACGGTCGGCATGCAAGACGTCGTCGTGACGAGGCGGAGCACCTCACCCCACCAACACACCAGTATATATATATATATATATATATACCCGGGCGCCTCAACCAGCAGGAGCCATCCATCTAGCAGCTGCCCGCCGGCGAGGGCGAGCTGCTCGATCGATCATCTATATAGTATAGTATAGTATACCTAGCAGCTAAGTACACGCCGAGAGATCGATCGATGACAATAATGGAGGCGGTGGCGCCGCTGCTCTTCAAGAGGCGGAGCGGCATCACGGTGCAGGGCGACGCGGCGGCGCCGAGGACGTACGCGGAGGCCTGGGAGGCGTTCCTCCGTGAGGCGGAGCGGCTGTGGGTGATGGCGGCGCCCATCACCTTCAACATCCTCTGCCTCTACGGCATCAACTCCGCGACGCAGCTCTTCGCGGGCCGCCTGGGCAACCTGGAGCTGTCGGCGGCCGCCGTGGGCCTCTCCGTCGTCTCCACCTTCTCCTTCGGCTTCCTCCTCGGGATGGGCAGCGCGCTGGAGACGCTGTGCGGGCAGGCGTACGGCGCCGGGCAGCTGGACCTGCTGGGCGTCTACGCGCAGCGCTCCGTCGTCATCCTCGCCGCGTCCGCGGTCCTGCTCACGCCGCTCTACCTCCTGGCGGGGCCCGTCCTGCGCGCGCTCGGGCAGGACGAGGCCGTCGCGGCGGCGGCGGGGGACTTCACGCTGCGCACGCTCCCGCAGCTCTTCTCGCTGCCGCTGGCGTTCCCGACGCAGAAGCTCCTGCAGGCGCAGGGCGAGGTCGGGGCGCTGGCCTGGATCGGCGCCGCCGCGCTGGCCGCGCACGTCGCCATGCTCGCGCTCTTCGTGCCCGTCCTCGGCTGGGGACTCCGCGGGGCCGCCGCCGCCTACGACGTCACGTCCTGGCTCGTCGCGCTCGCGCAGGTGGCGTACGTGACGCGCCGCTGCAGGGGACGAGGGTGGGACGGCCTCTCGTGGGACGCGCTGCGGGGGCTCTGGCCGTTCGCCAGGCTCTCCCTCGCCTCCGCCGTCATGCTCTGCCTCGAGGTCTGGTACATGACGGTGCTGGTCGTCCTCACCGGCCGCCTCGACGACGCCGAGATCGCCGCTACAACATGACAGCTCTCTGCTTCGGCACACAAGCACGACCTATGGTACATCAGCACATGTCTTTTAGAATCTCTCTCTTCGCTAGTAAGTTCAATCTTGTATGTACCATTTTGATGAAAAATCTCAGCCATTTTTGCAATTCATCCAAGGATTAGATCGGAGCTAGTATGTAATAAATGTATAAATTTATACATCATAGCATTGTAGATGTGGATGTCCTAGCTTGTTGTGTTTTGTACCGTGGTGGCCACCAAAATACGGGGTCTGTCGTGCCCCGCGTCGAGATTCTAAACGCGATGTGACCTCATCCTCATAACATGTCATATTTTAAGCCATGCCAAAAAGGTTTTAAATAATCGTGGATGATTGTGTACTTTGTGTGCCGTAAGACGTGGTAACAAGATTACTAGCGGCGCGACTGACAGCCGACAGGCGCTGCTGAATTGATCAAGACCACCTACCTACATATGGGGCCAGACGGAGAAGGGCAGCGGCACGTCCTTGGCGACGGCGGCAAGGCCGGCGGCGACGCTGGCGGCCAAGGAGATGATCTTGGACCTGTGCACCTGCTCGCACAAGTGTCCCCCGGCGGCGCCGGCGCAGGCGCTGAGCTGCGGGCCGTAGGCCATGACCGCCGCGAACACCGCGCCGGTGGCCGAGTAGAGCAGCACCTGCACAGCTACGTCGACGGCGACCAGGACGACCCGGGGGTTAATCATGGGCGGCGGAGGCGCATCCTCCTCGTTGTCGACGTTGGCGTCGCCCTGATTGCTGCCGACGGTGACCTGTAGGTAGATCGCGGCCACCTCCAGGATCGTCGCTGCGATGTTGGACCCTACAAGATATCTGCATGCGTTTGCAGTGAGTGCAGCACGCAGAGAACACAGATGAATTAGCTAGCCCCAGGAAAAATATGCATGCAATGCAATGGCCGGGTATATACTACTATCTTACACGAAGGGCTGGTAGTCCTTGAAAGCGACGACGGTGGCCGCCGCCGCGGCGCCGTCGTAGATGGTGCACTCGCTGGCGGTGGCCATGACGACGGCCGAGGTGAGCGCCAGCGCCAGCGTGGACAGGCGGAACAGCAGGGTCACCACCTTGGAACCGTTTGGCGGCGCCGGGGGCTCGTCCATCACATGGCAGTCGGAACCACCATACATGACGACGAGACGAGGCTGATCGAGCAAACCAAGATGGAGATGAATCAAGAGCGAGCGAGATCGAGGTCGTTGAAGCCTTCGCAGGATCGACCTCCGGGAGTTTTTATTTGTTCTGGTGATGATAAAAATCAGAATATGATATATAGCGAGCGAGGTTTATGGGGATCATGCCGGCTGCAGCGCTAATTGGAAATAATGACAAGGACTATATTATATATACGGTAAGTATGATACGATGGAATAATAAGCAGGTAAGCAATTTTTATATGTATGGATGGATGATCCATTTACATATTCAGAACATAAATTCGAGTACAGCACGGACGATGCTTCAGCGCCGATGGAGAAGACTACGCGGCCGGCCGGCCGGCCTGTTCACCGGTGATAGACGGGCAGGGATGGACTCGTTGTTCGCGCCGTCTCTTGGGAGATCTGGAAGTAACGCAACGTATGATGTTTCAGGGGGCTATGACTTCGATGAACGAGCTCATCCGCGCTGAAGCCATTCGATGGATCGAAGCAGGCGCAAGTGGGCTGAGCTCTGAGGTAGCCATGCATCGCCGCATGCTTCCTGTTGTTTTCCTTCAAGATGTGATCCCTTCAACTTTTGTTTAGCCGGTAGTCTCTTCTCTATTTTAATATAAAGATACACAAACTTGTGCGTATTCAAAAAAAAAAAAAAACAGATGATGAGATCTTGATGCTCCAGATTGGATTACCAGTCTAAACGCATTGACTAATTAACTTTCACGTACATACATATTGACAGCACGTGGTTGGAAAAAAGCCAGCATTTCGTCCACCACCTCTAAAACTGGAAATAGCTTGTCCCCCTCTCAAGACCGGCCACTTCACCTCTTCTGTTGTGCCGAAGCAGGCGTGCGTGTACTTATTATGTTCGTGTCAGACATGCAAAAGCCCAGAAGGCGCGAAGCAAGAGAACGCTTTGGCCCGACGTGCTCATTCAGCGAAATGACAACATGTTTTCTGCTTGGCTGTATGATAAACCCCTATATGTGGTATTCCCAAATCTGTTCAAGATATGTGAACATCCTGATATATCTATTTTTCAAGCAAAATCGGCACCCAATGGTATATCCTTTTCTAGATGGTTAGTAGATGATTTGAAAACTGCTTGGGACCATGCTCTAGAAAAGCTGGCTGGCTTGCATCTTGAGTCTGGCCATGATCATATTTCTTGAAAATTTGGCTCCAATGGTAAATTTTCTGTTAAATCCACCTACAAGGCCATGACCAAGAATGAAGCAGGCCCATATCACAAAAAAAAAAAATCTAGAAAGGCAAGATTCCTGCTAAGATTAAAATTTTCTTATGGCTCCTCATAAACAATGCTCTGTTGACTAAAGACAATCTTCTAAAGAGACAATGGTCAGGGTCCCCAACTTGTCTTTTTTGTAATGAAAATGAATCAATTGATCATTTGTTCTTCCAATGCTCTACTGCTAAGGCAGTCTGGGCCATTGTTGCATATGCTTTTGGGGCTACTAACATCCCATGCAGCATAAATCATTGTTGGGATTGGTGTGAGAAATGGATTCCACATGGATCCAAATTTCATACTATTGGCGTCGCTGCAGTTTGCTGGGCACTTTGGAAAACTCGGAATGCCGCATGCTTTGATGGAAAAGTGGTAACTGACCCTGTAAACATCATGTGCTATGCTTGTACGCTCATGGGCTATTGGGCAGGATTGTATTGTGAAGATGACAAGGAGACCATCCTGGGCGGGATCAACACCATGCTGGAGATCGCCACAAGCCTGGTGGCCAAGAAGAACAAGCAGGCGCTCCCGCAGCTGGAAGATGGCGCACACCAAGACCAAGACCAGGATGCATAACTCTTCATCAGAATCATTGAGAAGCCCTAGACAGTTGTTGGCGTGCTTGCCTCTTGTTGACTCACTCTTGAGTCAAGAACTTGTTGTTTTTCATTTCCTAGGGGTTCAGCCCATAATACCTATTCTGTTCTTATGTTTTGCTTCCAGTAAACTCTGAACATTGTATTTCCGTTAGAGATAATGGAAATAGGGAATGTCCTCGTATCAAAAAAAAAAATGACAACATGTTGCTAGCAGTAGCAGCTGAACCGTTCCCCTAAACAAAAACTAGTAGCTGCTCAAGAGCTAAATTACTGACTTAGTTAATTAATCTTGATTTACCTGCCTCTACTCTATCATTTGACTGTCTGAGTTTGTTCCGTTGTGGGGCCTTTAGTAAAAAAAAAAGTCTCTTCTATCTATCTCCCAATGTAATGCTAAGTCGCTATATAACACACTCAAAATGACTGCTGCTATAAAAGATCAAGGTGCCGAGTCTTGTCAAAAAATGAAGAAATGTAAAATATAGCTGCTTGTGTTTACAGTAAACACGATCAAGGTTGTGATTTTAATATTATATATACAGAATGATTATCAAAGGACATCCGTCGCCGTTACGCATCCTACAGCTATAGTTTGCGTCCAGTTCTCGATCTATCTAGTCTAGTAGCTACATCCGAGTCCAAGACAAGATGCATGGTCCACGCACGCATCGATCTCCCCAACCTTCAGATTAACCAGGTTAATTAACCTAATCGCCACCGTCCAAATAAAAAAAGAACAGACGGTACTTCAACGACGACTGGGTGTGTTTCGATCAGTCCACAGTTTGCTCGTTTCTTATTATTGTCACGCGCGTGTCTATAACATTACATTTCATCGTAACACAATAGTATGAAAATACTAATTTACAAGAGAAATTAGATGCCGTTTTCATACGAAGTTAACAAACGCTCCTAAATTTGGATTTTTTTAATCGACAATAATAAGCAACGTGAAGGACACCGGCAATAATAAAGTTGCCATAGACAAGTAGGATAGGTACGATGGCTGGGTGAGATTACACCAAGGAAAAGAAAAAGAAGACGGCGATAGAAGAAATACTTGCACACAACATCTCAAATATACCATTCTTCTCCTGCAGGAGTCGTTACAACTTACAAGGGTGTGCCATTTATATTGTGGCGCCAGATATAGACCCTAATAGGGTCACTTTCTAAGTTCTTAATCTTAACCTTCAACTGGTTATGGGTATCTATATAGAAAAATACTTCTGAGTTCTTAGAGGAGGAATCACAAATAAGTGGATAAAGCTTAATTTTGTTTTTTATATAGTTTTCTTGTAATCAAAATAAAAATGATTTGTCTTAAACGAGCACATAAGCACTAGCACGAGAATGTCACTATATGTGGGAGTAGTGGGACGAACGACCGAAGGACTAACTTTAGAGTGGATGTATAGCGAGGAAGAAAATAATAATACTCCCAATATGTATGTCTTGTTCAAAACGTGGTCTCGAAGAAACGGTCGGGATAGGTTCTACAATCCGGTACCGTTTCCATATATAAGGGTTCCGTTGCGATTTCCGTTTCCGGAAAACACGATAAAAATCTCAAAAACAACCCTGATGAATATATAAATAGCATCAATTCACATTTCCACTTTAATCCCTGTTTTTTTTTTCCAGCCAGGTAGGCAGGCAGCACGGTTCGTCTACCATGATTTAGCTACCTGCGAAGTCAGAGAAGTCAATGCCACGTCTGCATCGGTGGCCAACGATCCCAACCAACTTGTGAAGGAGAGCGCAAAAAGATTTCGAGGACCTGAGGTTGACAGCCCCGTCAGACTCCTCCGTCCAATCACCCGGGCCCACTGTCAGCGAACCGGCTGCGTCCACGTGTCCTGCCCCCGTGGCATCTAAATCCTTCATTTTCCGTTCTCACGGGGTACAGAGAAAAAAAATAAAATACTAGCACCCTTTCCTTTTTTCCCCCGAAAAAGATTAAAAAGGGAGGCAAAGTTCAAGTACACAGAGGACTCCCATTTCTTCCACCGGAAGAAAGTAACTGACAGGATGGGTCCACTAGAAGCTAGGCCCACAGCTCGCTTCGAGGAGCTAGCTGCAGCTCGGTGGGAAAAAAGGCATCTTCTTTGGCCGTCGTCCGTCTCCCTCCACTCAGGCGGGGCTATTCTTGCAGAAAACCCCCTCCGGATCCCTGGAATCACGGAGCAGGAGTCCTCTCTCTCTCTCCAGAGGGAGGAGGGCGGAAGAGCAGAGCAAGCAGCAGAGGCGAGGCGACAGGGGCAGGCGGGGAGCCAGGAGGTGTCACGACTCCCGAGGCGATCGTCGGAGTCCCCCCGCCGCAATTCGTCCCCGGTACCGACTAATCTCCCTATTCCGCTTCCGCTTCCGCTTCGATCCCGTGCTGCTTCGGGCCAGTTGCTTGCCCAGCGCTTTAATCTCGTGGTACGGTGGGCTGTTCCGGCTGCCAGTTCGAGCACTCTCTTGCTTCGCTCCCTTTCCGTGCTGCGCTGCGTAAAGCCTTGGCCTTGCACCGGCGATTGTCTCCGACGCGATTGCATCTGGTTTCTCTTCTGGGTTCTGCGTAGATAGAATAGATAGATATTTTGGGTTGGCGACTTGGCGCAGATATTTCCGAGTCCAATTACGGGGTGGTTCTATCGCTGGTGGTGAGGAAAGTCACTAGGGGCTGGCCGCCTGGGTGCTGACCTCGAGTGAAAAAGAATGTTTTCTCGTGTTAATCTACTAGCTAGGACGCTTGGTTCTTTTGCTCTTGTTATTGTTGTGATTCGTGGCCTTAGTAGGATGTCCCCAATCATTGAACTGTCGAGTCTGAGGAAAGAGTTACAATCTCATGAAAGTAGAGTAATGATGCCAATCGTGCCAGTATAGCTAGGAGCCATTGCACTGTTCTGTGTCACTGTGTGAACCAACAAATCGATCTGGGTTATCTACAGCCACTAGGATATTTGTTCGATAGAATTTTGCTTAATTTTCACTGGATGTAATTCAATTTCCACGGGTCGGGTCAAAAGTTCCTGCCTTGTATTGTGTTGTGTCACATCACATCACGGGGCCTAATGGCATCCCCACTGACTACTGTCACTGGATTGGATACAAGTTGTTGCTGAAGTTGACTAGACCGCAGTTTGATCCGTGATATTTAGAATCGTCTTCATTACAGTACTACTTGGATATTGTTGCATGTTAAGATCTCTATGCACCATTTACATTTATCACATGATTTCCAATCCTTCTTGCATCAGCAAAAGGTTTCTCTTTGTAGGGATATGAACAACGGAGCTTTGGGTTTTAAAGAAACTAGAGGATAGTTTGGAGCAAGCATTTCATTCAGGATACAATGGGTGCCTGCTGCTGCTGCTGTGCATCAAGGGCGTCTGAGTCAGATAGAGCACCAGTGCATATTTATGTATGTACCACCTGTTTTTTCTTACTTTTCATGTTAAAAAGATTCCCTCAATCCTCATAAAGTATTTTTTTAACCCTTACCATTAACTGCAATGATAACCTGGTTTCTACCATATAGAAGTTTTGATGCAGCAGAAGGAATTAGCTTACTTGTATTGTGAACCTCGCTGTTATTCTTATCAGTCCTTGTAATCAGTAATACAGACTATGATGTCATGTCAGCGCCATGTCAATAATATCACAGTTGCTTTAATAATATACCTTAATAATGATCACATCCATATGCAGAAAAGGGAGAAAGAAAATAGCATGACTTAATCATAAGCTGACTCAGCACTAGCTTTGTGTTTGCATCTAGTCTTTTGTGCTGTTAAATTAACTTTCCTTTTTCATTATTCAGCATCGACAAAATCCCGAGGAGCATGCGCCCTTGTCTTCAGCCATTGGTGGACCATCTCCAAGTCCTGCTATAGTTGCAGTTGACACAAATCTTGATACATCCTCTCTTGACACTTACCGAGCACCACCTGCACCTTTACCTTATGATGTTTGCTTCGCAGTTGCACAAAATCCTGGTAAAGAAAATATTTGACTAGCTGCGAGAATGATTGATGATAATTAACCTCTAATGATACTGATTTCAGATTCATGTGCAGATTTGGAGAAGTCAGACATTAAAATCAAAACTGACGGGCAGCAGTCCCCAAAAGTGGATGAATTTGAGTCATGCGAAAAAGGTTCCCCTGAAGATAAGGCTGATGAGGAGGATGTTTGTCCAATCTGTCTTGATGGTTTGTTTCTTCTAATCATGGGAACAACAACTCTTTACATTGACATTCCAGGATTAGAGCTGAAATATCGTATTTGTAGAATATTATCTTTACCTGGTCAAAGATTCACATGTTTTCGCTACTTTTACTATAATAGTCCTGCATTCTTCTTGTTACTAGGCTTAAGAATTTTGGAACATCAGGGGTCCTTTCAGTTGAAATATAAGTAAATTTCTATTCTTAACTCTCATCGGTGGATATGCATTCAGTTGGGTGAAACATGAAGTGAATTGCATTTCTGAACTAGCCTTGAAACAACAACTGCTGCTGTGAAGTGTTTTTGATAGATGTGATATGCATCATTTCTTAATGCAGGAGTATTTGTATTCTCCGCATGTATGATATGCTCTATCAGTTCTGTAGTTGGTAGTTGCATATATAATGGAATCAACGCAAATGGCTTGTTACCTTTTGAAATTCTTTGTGCATTTTGTTGCCTGTTGTGAATGGTGATTTGGACTGATGATCAGCTGATGATGCCAATCTGAATTTTCCAAACCATAAGATTTCACTTATAAGCTTTGTCTGCCCTTCCACCAGAATATGATGAAGAAAATCCTCGTTCGGTGACCAAGTGCGAGCATCATTTCCATCTCTGTTGCATACTTGAATGGATGGAGAGAAGCGAGACATGCCCAGTTTGTGACCAGGTTAGCACAGAAGTTTATTTAATTCAGTTGAAAGAAACTGCTACGGCAGTAGATGGATGCTTTTCTGTCGTCGTTTCCTGTAGATAGGGTTTCAGTTGAGACACGCTCGGATTAGCTTGTTCTAAAAGCTTGATATGTAACTGTCTCTTGCAGGTAACTCTGATAGATGAGATGTACGAATAGCATTCTTGACCGTGGTGGATCCATTCTTGGCGGCCCTGCAGCAGCGGTGCCCGTTGAATTGGCTTGACGCTAGGATTCTTTTGGTGGGGAGTACAAGCAGCAACTACTCTGCTCTTTGATTTTGTTTGTGGTCTGGTCTGGACTGGACGTCTGGTGGAGATGCCAATAGATTGAGTTTTGGTAAAAACAATTTATAGAAGGAAAAATGACATGAAACTGTGCTAGAGTCGTTGTGTTCTGTTTTACCTTGGGTGTGGAGCCTTTGCTGTTTATAAATGACGGCAGGAGGGTTACAGAAAAGTGCTTGTTAAAGGTTGAAACCCTGAGATTTGCTCCCTGTCATTCTTCCTCCTGGTTTGTTCTGAATTTGCGGTGTAAGTCGATTCCTTTTCCGATCCGGTTTCTCAGTCAGTGCCTGTGTGGATCACCCATCACGCACTGGGTAAGTGACAGGAAGGAAAAAATGCTGATTGTAGCGTAGGACAGTCTGAAACGGTGACAGGTAGAAAAAGAAGAAGCTGACTCTGGCAAATGGTTGGTTTGAGCAGTCCAAATTTCCGAATTGCACGAGCTTCCTGTATGGTACAGTACATGCATCCTCCATTCATTTTGAATAGTCCGGGGAATGTCTTCCCTTATCCTTGCTTGTACAGCAACACATGGCAGATACAATCTCATTTCTGTCCGGGCTCTTTATGCCTGAAAGTGAAAAGGCATTTGTCTCCAGTGTTAGTATAGAAGAAGGTGAAGCATGCAAGTGGCTTCTGCTTATCTTAGTAGCATAATATGCTACTTCCTCAAGTAGTATATCTATCTTTATTTAACTTTCTTTTTTGACTATCTGTATTTAACTTAATATTAAAGCACGGAGGAATTCTTCCATCCATTTTTTCTTTTATACTTCACACACCATACTCTTGTGCCAGCCAGTCCTTGCCTGGGTATAGGACTTGGAATGGCTCGTACGAGTTAGAACCGTACATGATTGTGCGTTTGTAGACGGTACGGAGTACAAAGTCTGATTCTGATACATACTGGAACAAATGATGCGATTGTGACATCAATTTCCAAGCCACAAGTTGTCAAAGCATAAAAGTATAATATATATACTGCTTGGTGGCATAGTTTGTTCCGCTGGAGATAGTATGTCTGATCTCAAGGCCTTGAGCCGGTTGAGCCGGTGTCGCTTTGGTTGACCAGGCGGCAGATAGAACAGGGATAACGCAGACGCGGCTGTGAGGGTGTCTGTGTGCTTGCTTCCAAAGAGAAGAGAGATGGAATTGTTCCAAGACAATGACTTGGCCATATGGTTGGTAGGTCGAGGTTGATCAGGCCCAGCCATGGGCAGGCCATGACGCCACGCAAGCCCGCCGCAGTGGCAGGCCGCTGCAGTTCTTTTTCGAAATAAATGTCGGTCTGAGCTGACGTGCCGCTGCCCTGCTGCAGAGTCCGCGAGCAAGAAGGGGTCGCCACCGCCTCGTCGTCGCGCAGCGCAGAGCTGAGCTCCCTCGCGGTCTCGCCTACTGGGACAAGTCGTTTGCCGGGTCAGGCCGCTCGTCCTGTCCCTGCCCCGCCGCAGCTCCGGCCTTGACCTTGGACACGGTCGCGCGCCACGACCAAAGCTTCGCCGCGGATTTTAATTATAGAGCTGCGCGGGCAGCAGAGCTCGTTGCGACACGCGACAGCGTCTGCCGACCAACCACTGCTGGCTGCGGGAGCATGGCCGGGCGCGACCGACGCGGGGCCCTGGCCCCGTCGTCGTCGGGGTCGGGGTCGGGGAGGCGGAAGCCGGAGCACGAGCGGTGGCCGCTGAGCCCGGCTTGGTCTCGCCCGCTGTCCGACAGCGGCGGAGGCCGCGGACGCAGGAGCGGCTCCTCCTCGTCGTCCTCCTTGAGGTCCCTGTTCCGCTCCATCGGGGTGTGGTTCAGCTCGCTCTCCACCACCTCCTCGTCGTCGTCCGCGTCCATGTCCATGAAGCGGAGGAGCAGGGACGCCGCGCCGGCGGGTGATGCCGCCGCGGCCAAGAAGCCGCCTTGTAAGTCAACTCGACCCCTTCCGTGCCCTCCGCCATGGTCCAGCAACTTGTGGTCGTCAATTGTTGCCGACTTGCCGTCCATTCCCGCTGTTCAATCAATTACCTGATGATGATGTTGATGGTCGTGGTCCATGGCGGCAGTGCCGGGGTATGGCGGGACGAAGCCCTCCGCGCGCGGGCTGTACAGCGGCGGCGGCCACGGCAGCGGCAGGGAGCAGCGGCCGTCGTTCCAGAGCTCCGTATTCTCCATAGAGGAGATCCTCGCCGCCACCAACAACTTCTCGCCGGCGCTCAAGATCGGGCAGGGCGGCTTCGGCGCCGTCTACAAGGGCGTCCTCCCGGACGGCACCGTCGTCGCCGTCAAGCGCGCCAAGCTGGTCAGTCAATCCACCACGCTGCCTGCCTGCTGCAGATTCTTTTTGCTGAAGCGACGGATGGAAAATTTAAATTCCGAATTGGATGGATGAATGCCATGATCGCAGCGGATGCAGAACCCTCACGTGGACGTGGAGTTCCGGAGCGAGATCAAGATCATGGCGCGCATCGAGCACCAGAGCCTCGTGCGCTTCTACGGCTACATGGAGTGCGGCGAGGAGCGCATCGTCGTCGTCGAGTACGTCCCCAACGGCACCCTCCGGGAGCACCTCGACAGTAAGCTACCTACCACCTGCCAGCCATTGCTGCTCTGCTCTCTCATGCTCTGCTTCCAAGTTCATCTCTCACCTCGCAAGCACGATCATCAGGGTGCAACGGGCGGTTCCTGGACTTCGGGACGCGGCTGGACATCGCCATCGACGTCGCGCACGCCGTGACGTACCTGCACATGTACTCCGACCACCCCATCATCCACCGCGACATCAAGTCCTCCAATATCCTCCTCACCGACTCGCTGCGCGCCAAGGTGGCCGACTTCGGCTTCGCCCGCCTCGGCGCCGGCCTGGGCGCCGGCGCCGCCGGGGAGGCCACGCACGTCACCACCCAGGTGAAGGGCACGGCGGGGTACCTGGACCCGGAGTACCTCAAGACGTGCCAGCTCACGGACCGCAGCGACGTCTACTCCTTCGGCGTGCTCCTGGTGGAGCTCGCCTCCGCGCGCCGCCCCATCGAGACCAAGCGCGAGATGAAGGAACGCCTCACCGCGCGCTGGGCCATGGCCAGGTTCATCGGCGGCGCCTCCGCCGACGTGCTGGACCCGCACCTCCCCCGCACGCCCGCCACGGAACGGGCGCTGGAGATGGTGCTGGAGCTCGCGTTCCGGTGCATGGGACCCGTCCGACAGGACAGGCCCGCCATGAGCGACTGCTGCAGGGCGCTCTGGGCCATCAGGAAGACGTACCGGGACATGCTCGCCGCCGACGCCACGCCGCAGTTCTCCGACCGAGCCACCACCGCCAGCAGCGCCGACAGCAGCGGCGACCTCTGGAGGATCTGATCGTTCCAACGTCATGAATCCTGCTACTAGCTAATCTGCTAACTCATTTGGTTTGACTGACAACACTTAAATTTGCTGTAAATATATATACACCGGAACATTTTTTTTGCCACATTTTACCTTCTATGTTGTTGTAGTGTTCATCTGATGCTAAGCGTTGGATTGGATTCCATATGATTGTCACTGCTGTCAATCAGTAGTCTTATTGTAGAACAGTTCCTGTGTGTTTGGAAGCTCTGTTTTCAGGCTTCAGTTCAGAAAATGCATACATAAACATGTTTTCGCACACAGTTTCACGCGGAAAATGCACACAGGCACATAGATACCTTCAGCCTTTGGTTTTCGACTTCTCCATATCTGCTGTTACTTGCAACATTGGACAAAAATTTCCATTCAAAACCTGTACCTCAAAATTTGCATTCAACAATAGTAGAACAGATGAAGATGATGAACTTCAAATCCAAACATCTTACAGCTAAAATGAATTTTCTCCAACCTAAACAAAATTAAATCAGTTGAAGCTATTAATGAAAACCAAAACTTTAGGGTGTTAGAAGAAAGGCAAACTTTTTGTGTCTTGGTGAGGATATATACACATTGAGCGATATTATGAGAATATTATTCGAGGAACTTAACTTTGTTTTGCAAAAATCTTGAAAACTGGAGAAGTAGTGGTCAGTCGCTGTTTCTCAACATCCCATGACAAAGGAAACCCCATGAGGAGTAAGGCAACCCTTGATCCTTTTTACCTAAGTCCTAAGCTTTGTTCAGGACAAGCAAAGATCTTAGCTTTGGGGAGTTGTTGATGGTCACTAAATAGTAATTTTGACTATCAATGTCTCTAGAATAAAGTGACGAGCATAACATTCTCATGGCGTTTCATTTCGCCCCATGTGTGCCAAAAAGCCCACTGGCCATCAATCCATCGCCCCATCCCAATCGAAGAAACACGACTCCAAAGATTATTCACAGTTGATCAAGTTGGTTTGGTGATCTGTGGTCTGATTGGATGTTCACATGAATTTTTTTTTTTGAGAATTATGTTCACACGAATATATGGACCCACATCTAGCGTGTTGGTGCTCCAATTATGACCAAACTTCATACACACATTGTGTACCCACGACAGAGCCACCACATGAAGCTAGGAGGCCCCACCACTAGTGTCAAGTCAACCGACGTGGACAATGGTCACCCAAACCTCCAGGAGTGATCCACCAGCTCTCTTTTGGACACAACTCTACTCTATGAGAGGAGTGCAAGGAAGGTTGTTTTGATACAAGGATTAGGAAGAGCCTTCATTTGGATTCATGGGCCCACACTTCACCCAACTTCCATCTATAAATTGGAGACCTTATCCTCATTGTAACCATTGCACACAAACACCCTCTCATTTATCATAATATTAGTGTTTTTGGAAGTGAGTGCGTGTTTAGCTTATTAGCCATCTTAATATTCAGGTGAATCTCTTATATGTTTAGCTTAGCCATCTTCTCTACTTAATGTATACCTATAACACCATTTTTTTGTTTTGGGGTGTCACTAGAAACACACACTCAAAGTAACAAAAGTTCTTCAATGTTTTATAAAATTTTCCAACTTTAGTTAAGTTATCGATAATTTAGATAGAGTAAGATGCGAGTTTATAAAAAATTTTGTAATGTAAAATGGGTGGTTGATGTATTCATGATTCTATATAGTGTTTATCTATACTACAAAGGAGCGTTGAAATTGAAAATGTGTTGTTACCAAAAAAACTTCCCACCTAGAGAGACTAATAGGTGGACCCGCTTATGTTTTTGACATCCTGACATAGAAAACATGCGTGTTTCATGCACAAACCAATGTAGACGCAAAAACTTTTTTCACCGAAGAAATCTTTACCCACTCGTATATACTCACATGTCCCTGCGTATTCAAACGCCCAGCCACCAACCGATGTCTCGCAAACATGCCCCAAGTATCATTCCCTTGTGAAAGTATCGCCGGCCCCTTCCTCCTTCCTCCATTTAGATCATGATCCGGTCTCAAGTCGCCTGCCATGGATGATGCCACAACCATCAAGGCCAATGGTAGAGGGGGGATTTCTTGCGCACTTCTTCCTCGTGCTATCTATCGTCACCCCGTCCTTCCTCTGTTCCTTCCCAACTCAAAGCCTGGTTGCCGTACCGTCGGGGGACCGCCACCGCCGCGGACACTGTTCTGATAGGCATGGTCTTGCATCACCAGGGGTTCTGGGAGATGTAGATGGGGAGAAGAGAAAGAGGTTGAGGAGAACAGGATGGGAAGGGGCAACACATGCAAGGAATATGTTGAATTTTTGACCACACAGGCATAGGATGTTCAATCTTTGACCACACAAATCTTAAACAAGATGATGAATATGGAGACATAGCTCTACAGTAGATGAGGTGGCGCTCAAGCCTTACAACAAAGATGATGTCAGTCATGACGCCGGTCCATGAATCAACGTGACATTGTTATATTGTGAGCACCGGAAGTAAAATATGTTTATTTGATGGGAGATTGATGCCTACGGTAGACTCAGAGGAGACTGGCGCCAACATCAACTAGCTGCATTCGTTTTCTGAATGAATGTGCCAACTGAAGCAATTGCCTATTGGTTGGGGCAGGGCAAAGAGGAACAACTTCCGACACTGACGAGACTGAATGATGTAGCAATTGCCCATTGGTTGGGGCAGGGCGACCAACAATATCATCCTTGTTTTCATATATGTTTGTCATATTTATGTGCAAAATCATCAATTGTAAACATATGAACGGTGAGAAATTGGATACTAGCCCAAATGACATATCTCCGGGAGTAGTCCCTCTGTCCAAAAAAGAATGACATTATGAGATTCATGCTAGTAAATTTTTCTTAACTTTGATAAAATTTATAGAAAACAGTAGCAACATTTATGTACACAAAGTAGTTTTATTATAAAAATATTTTTAATGATTTTATCTAATGATGCTAATTATATATCATAAATATTAGTACTTTTTAACACTACATGAAAAACTCACATTGGGAGCGCCCCCCTGTCACTGTAAGGGCGGCAGGACTTTCGAGGCACCCTTACAGTGGTTTGGGCGGGCCCCAACTTACCAGCCGCCCTTATAGTGGGGGGTCACTGTAGGGCTGGCTGAATATCCAGCCGCCCTTACTGTGATCCACTATAAGGGCGCCTCGATAACGAGGCGTCCTTAGTGTGGTTTTGGATAAAATTCGTCAAATGAGATATTAAATGACCTCAAATGAAAATCATTTGAATAACAAGATTGTACAACTCATCAAGATCTATATTTGATACATAGTTCATTTTTGCATTTGAAAAAGTGTTAGCAACAACTAGTCGCATGTTTTAAAATACACGATTTGACAAGGTCAAACTTGGTCAAACTTGGTGAAATGAGGCACTAAATGGCCTCAAATGTACAAACTTTTGAATACCATATTTGTATAGCTCATCAAGATCTACATTTGATACATAGTTCATTTTTGCATTTGACAAAGTGTTAGCAAACACTCGTCATATGTTTTAAAATTCAAGATTTAACTTGGTCAAACTTGGTCAAATGAGCCTCCAAATGACCTCAAATGAACAAAGTTTGAATACCAAAATTGTACAACTCATCAAGGTATACATTTGATACATAAGTTATTTCTGCATTTAAGAAAGTATTAGTAAACACTATAGTCATATTTTTAAAAATTCAAGATTTAACTTGGTCAAACCTGGTCAAATGAGGCACTAAATGGCCTCAAATAAAAAACTTTTGAATACCATGTTTGTAGAACTCATCAATATATACATTTTATACATAGGTCATTTTTAAATTTGAGAAACTATTAGTAAACACTAGTCATAAAATCTTGAATCTCACACAAACTTTATGAAACTATATGTGAGACTTGTGGATTTAGAACTACACTTTATGAACGCTTTGTTAAATGCAAAAAAGTACTATGTATCAGATGTAGATCTTGATGATTGGACCAATCTTGGTATTCATGAATTTTTGAGTTGAGACTATCTAGGATTTCAAAATTTTGATTTGAGCCATGAAAATTTTAAAATTCAAAAGTTTAACCATCCAAACTTTGTCAAATGCAAAGTTGACCAAATACACTATGTATATCTTGATGAGTTCAGGAAATATGGTATTCATAACTTTTCTATTTGAGATCATTTAGAGCTTTAAAAACTACGGTCAAAGTGTCATTTTTTCTTAACCCAAGATTTGACTTGGTCAAACTTGGTCATTTGAGACTCCAAATGACCTCAAATGAACAAAGTTTGAATACTAAGATTGTAAAACTCATCCATAAGTCATTTCTGCGTTTGAGAAAGTATTAGTAAACACTAGTTATATTTTTAAAAATCTAAGATTTGACTTGGTCAAACCTGGTCAAATGAGGCATTAAATGGCCTCAAATGAAAAACTTTTGAATACTATATTTATATAACTCATTAAGATCTACATTTGATATGTATGTTATTTTTGCATTTGAGAAACTGTTAGTAAACAATAGTCATAAAACCTTGAATCTCACACAGACTTTATGAAACTATATGTGAAACTTGTGGATTTAGAACTACACTTTGCGAACGCTTTATCAAATACAAAAATATCCTATGTATTAGATGTAGATCTTGATGAGTGGACCAATCTTAGTATTCATGACATTTCGAGTTGAGACCATCTAGGGTTCCGAAAACTTGATTTGAGCCGTGAAAATTTTAAAATTCAAATTTTAACCGTCCAAACTTTGTCAAATGCAAAGTTGACCAAAATACCCTATGTATATATTGATGAGTTAAGCAAACATATTATTCATTACTTTTCTATTTCTGATAACTTAGGGCTTTAAAAACTGCGGTCAAAGTGTCATTTTTTTAATCCAAGATTTGACTTGGTCAAACTTGGTCAATTGAGACTCCAAATAACCTCAAATGAACAAAGTTTGAATATCAAGATTGTACATATTATCAAGGTCTACATTTGATACATAAGTCATTTCTGCATTTGAGAAAGTATTAGTAAACACCAGTCGTATGTTTAAAAATCCAAGTTTTAACTTGGTGAGACCTGGTCAAATGAGGCACTAAATAGCCTCAAATGAAAAACTTTTGAATACCATGTATGTAGAACTCATCAATATCTACATTTGATACATAGGTCATTTTTGCATTTGAGAAAGTGTTAGTAAACACTAATCATAAAATCTTGAATCTCACACAGACTTTATGAAACTATATGCGCGACTTGTGGATTTAGAACTACACTTTGCGAACGCTTTGTCAAATGCAAAAAGTACTATGTATAAGATGTAGATTTTGATGACTGGACCAATCTTGGTATTCATGACTTTTCGAGTTGAGACCATCTAGGGTTCCAAAAATTGAATTTGAGCCATGAGAATTTTAAAATTCAAAATTTAACCATCCAAATTTTATCAAATGCAAAGTTGACCAAAACACTGTATGTAGATATTGATGAGTTTAAGAAACCTGTTATTCATAAATTTTCTATTTGAGACCATTTAGGGTTTCAAAAACTACAATCAAAGTGTCATTTTTTAAAATCCAAGATTTGACTTGGTCAAACTTGATCAAATGAGCCATCAAATGGCCTTAAATGAAAAATTTTGAATACTAAGATCGTATAACTCATCAAGATCTACATTTTATATATAAGTCATTTCTGCATTTAAAAAATTATTAATAAACACTAATCACATGTTTAAAATTCTAAATTTGAAAAGTTGACTAAAACAAATCTGTATTGGGCCTCGGCAGCCCATTTGGCGCTGTACTGGGCCGGCTGCTGGGCCTGTTGAGGGTATCCGGCTGTTCCTAGCCGTTCATTAAGATGAACAGTCCATATCAGTCCCTGCGGGGTATAAAGGTGGGTTGAAAACCCTAACCCTAACCCCTTCCCATTCTTTCCCCACTCTCTCTCTCTTTCTTATCTCTTCAGGACAAGAGAAAACAGAGGAGTGGAGAGGGGGGCGTCGGCACAGGCCGCGTGGGGCCGTGCTCACGCCTAGCCGCGCGCCGTGGCGATGCGGCAGCGGCGGAGGGGCCAGAGCCTCCGTGCGCTTGCGTGCCCCTGGCAGCTGGCCGGACCGCAGTCGATGGCGCGCACCTTGGCATTGTAGGACATGGTGGCGGCGTCGCGGAAGGCTGGCAGGAGCGCCCAAGCGGCGTCAAGCCACGCGCCGCACGTGAACGCCACGGCGGGACCGCCGGACCGCGACCGGCGACCGCGCTCTGCTGTGCGGCGGGCGAACGCTCTGCTCGTCGCGGGATTTGCCGCCGGCTCCTCCCCCACGATAATGATGGGCGCGCGGTCGCATCGTGTGGCCGCGCAGGGGGCCTGGCTGCGCACCGTTGCCTGGCCGCGTCGGGGCCGGAGGAGCCCGCGCGTCCGCGCGCCAGGAGGCGCCCGTGCCTGGAGCCCGGAGCCCCGCACGTCAGGGGCAGCACAGGGGCAAGGCCGCGCCTGCCCGGATCCACGTCGCCGGTGGCCTACAGAGGCGGAGCGAGCGGGGTGCAGTCGGAGGCAGCGCACGCAGGCGGCGCGCGGGCGGAGGCGACGGACGGCAGCAGCGGCTCCCGGCGGCGCACCTAGCGCACCAGGTATGCCCGCCCCTACTCTTCCCTTGCTGTTGTGAAAAAGCCAGGATCGAAACCCTAACTGAACTATTAGGCTATTTACATTTCAATGTAATTACTAGTATATACGGAGTACATGCCTACTATTGGTTAAATAAACACCCTGTATGGATCTGGATTTATCTTGTTTATACGAACCACTAGGAAATTTGCAAGCCTTCCCTGTCTTACTAACACTGGATCTATCTTGTTTATATATCTATCTGGACATATCTGTGAAAGCTTAGACTTAATGCTACCTTGTGTGTAATATTTGTTTACAGATGAAACATTTCTATTATAACTTCAAGCTGTAAAATGGTTAGTGCTTTGATAGTTTATTTATTGATTGATGATGTGTAACCTAAACTAACTGTAGTGCAAGACATTAGGCATCAATATGATTCAACTAGTTGATAGTGTAGATGCAATGCTTGTACAGTATAGTCTACTCTACTCTGATGTGTAGATTTCAGTAACTCAAATCCTTGTACTATGTTTCAGGGAAGCAAGAGAAGGGAATGTGTTGCTATCCATCTGTTTAAGGTACAAGCTTGTGCTTCCATGTGAACACTGCAGTTTCTTTGTCAATTGAACTGCTATCTCATGAAGTGTTCTTAGATGTCTGGATTGACATGTGTAACATCTCAAATATAAAGAACTCACAATACTAGCAGTAGTAGTGGGTCTCTTTTCTTACTGAAGATGGGCTTAATTAGTTTATTATCCACTATACATATCTACATGCTTAGATTGACATTGTAAGTAGGTGACTTAACTTTTGAATATGCTAGCAGAAGTTATTCAATGAGATTACTACAATGGTCACTACAAATTAGTGACGTTTTTTCTATCTTGTGATGATACCTAGATACCTAGGGCAAAATTAATCTTTTTGGAGTGCAATTGTTGGACTACACTACTTGCATTACTGTTAGTTGGATATATGCAATGTATACCTTGTTAAGAATTATCATGTCAGATGATTGACCTTAAGTTAAAACTCAGTTCATTAACAGCTACTTATTTTCTTATGTGTTGTTTTGTTCATTTGCAAGCTGTAGCAAGCAAGGAGAGAAGCATGGGGCATCATAGCTACAGATTTTTATCCTTTACTGATTCAAATAAGGAGTAGGTCATTCCTAAGTCTTGTATTTTGGCTCAATATATCTTCTGCTATTTTGAAACAACTGTCATTATATATGCTTCACTGATGTATGAAATATGTTGGCCTTAGACTGTCAATTATGTGTATGAACTATGAGCAAAGTGCTTTAGGCCAATGATGTAATTGTGCTTCTTGAATTATGGCTTGTTTCTTATGAACATGTAATGGACTTGTGAAACTTTTAAATTATGGCTTGTTAGATTTGAATTTGAATTCAAATTATATATATTATGTGCTGTAGTTGTGTGTGTTTGTATATATATTGGTATGCATCAGTGGTTAGCTACACACCCCCGCCACATATTGGGGTTTTAGCTGCGTGCGGGGCAGGACAAGGACGGGGAGAAGAACAAGGCAAAAAAGTTGGCCGCAGTCGTCTCGGATACTTCCTCGAGGCAGGCAACATACACTGTTTTTTATTCCATCAACAAATAAAGACAAAGGACAAGTTGCTTTTGATCCAATCGATACACTAGGAACCAAAACTGGTCGCAGACCGCGATGCCAGGATGGGGAGCGATGGGCCTCCGCCTCCTCTATGGATCCTCTCACGCTGCTTTGATTGAGCCCGGCGCCGGAGGTGGAGGGGACGGGGCTGCCGCGTCCATGGACCGCGCACCTGCCGGACTTGGGGAGGAAGCCCCCTGCTGCTTGCTCGAGCTCTGACGTGGAGGCGGCCGCCTCCATGGACGCCGCGCACCGCCGGATTTGAGGAGAGGAACCACGAACGGCCTCCATGGACAACCGATGAAGGATGTGGAGGGGACGGGCCGCCGCTGCCACCTCCATGGACCGTCGACGCCGGATGTGGAGGGGAATCGGGTCGGGGATGAGTGGGAGCTGCGCCTCCGCTTCCTCCATAGAGCCCGCTGCCGGGGGTGGGAGCCGCGCCTCCGCTTCCTCCATGGGACGGGCCGCCGAGGATGGGGACACGGCTCCCCTCCGCATCAGGACGCCGTTTCCGGGGGTGGGAGCACCGCCGGGGCCGTGATGCCGCGGCGCCGGATGGGACGGGGACGGGCCAAGGGTGTGCCACCGCCTCCTCCATGGAGCCCTCTGCCGGGCTGGGAGCCCACCATGGCCGGATGTGTGCTGCCGGTGTGGGATGCGCCGTCGCGAGTGGGAGAACGCCGCCGCGGGGGAGAGGGAGGTGGGAGCTGCCGCCGGTGGGTGCTGCCCGCGCGCCGGTGGGTGGGTGCCGGGGTGGAGGAGCGCCGGAAGGCCTCCATGGCCGCCGGAGTGGAGGAGCGCGATGCCGGAGGGAGGCCGCGCCACCGCCTCCTCCATGGAGCCTGCCGTGAGTGGGAAAAGCATCGCCGCACAGGGAGAGGGAGGTTGGGGGCGGGGAGGCCGCCGCCGCGAGCGAGGAGGCCGCGCGGCCGACTGGATGCGCGCGCGCTGGGGTGGGGAAGCGCCGCCGCGGGGTGGGGAGAGGAGGGGATCGGGGGAAGTGAGGCTTGCGCGTGTCGGGTGGTGGGATGGGGTGTCGGTGCCTGTCGGTGGTGGGATGGGGTTCGTTTTAGTCACTGATGGTGGGCCATTCGAGTGCATACGCAGCTACATCCCCTTTTCGCACGGTAGGTGTGTAGCTAAACCCCTATGCGAAAAATCCACACACATATGTATATATATCGGAAATACGCAGATGTCACGGAGGGTAGCTGCCACCCTGGGTGCGGTAGCTACCCGCGCACTAAAATGGTTCAGACAGCTCTGGCTCCCCTCTTCCTTCCCAGCTATTTTCTCGTTTCTTTCTAAAAAAAAAGCTATTTTCTCGTTTGGGAACATGCAGGACCACGCCACCTTTTGCTTTGCTTGCCTGTACAATCCAGGGGAGTACTAGTAGATGGTTTGTTTATTTTTTATTTTATTTATCAGTAGACCCGGACAGGACACACATTGGTCCCAGCATGCACTAGACGCTCGACCCATGCCTCCTCATCGCCAACCATTCCCTGATCACACTAGAGTTTAATCTCCTTGCCAAATCCAAAACATAAGGCACTCAACCCAGCTAATTGTGTTTGGGTTCGGGTCAGCCCAACCTAGTTTACTGTTGGTGTAAACTACCCTACCAGCCCAACAAACCCGCGTACGTACGCACCACCCGCGCGCTGTCCAGGCGTGCATGCATCCATCTGTCCGCCGCGTGCCAATTGTAACATTGTGTGTGCTGTAGATGCAACACGATGTTGTATTTAGTTGTAACATGTATCACCTACGCATCAGCCTCTCACCCACCCATCTGTCCCGTATGCATGTCCAGGCGTGCATGCATCCATCTGTCTGCCGCGCGCCAATTGCAACATTATGTGTGCTGTAGATGCAACACGGTGTTGTATTCAGTTGTAACATGTATCACCTACGCATCAGCCTCTCACCCACTCATCTGTCCCGCATGCATGCATGCATGCATGAAGAGAATCTTTTTTGTTTCAGATTAAAAAAATGCGATATCTCCTGAACCGTAGCCCCTATTTCAGATCCGTTTGCACCAGGTTGTTGAAAAAATTTGCTTAACAAAATAAGATCCAACAAAGACTATATTTGATGAACTTTTTTTTAAATATGTAATTGCTACTTCACTGTACTATGGGTTGCCATCATGATTACAATACAATTGCAATTTGATGGAAGTAATTGCAATAGATCTGATCCAGTGAAACTAGACCTGATGTAGTTGCAACCTGATGCGATCCAATTACAACTAGAGTCAGGCCAATTTGCAACTGGACAAGAACGACACAAGGATAAAAATAATGGACAATTCTTTTCTATGGAAGGACAATAGACAAAACTTTCTCCCTAGAACGATACAAGGACAAATACAATTAACAATTTCCTTTCTATGAAAGGACACCATCTGTGTACGCCTACACGCCCGCCCGTGGGCCGCAGCAGCCGCCAACACTAGGGTGCGAACCAATTGCAACTCTGGGTGTGTCGTGTTTGCACACCTGATTGTTTTCCGGTTGCAACACGTACGTACGCAACAGGCCAGCATGCCCGCCCTGTGGGTCCGAATCGAGTGCCAATTGAACATGGTCGGTCCTGAAAGCATCTAGGCCCCTTGATGTGGGTTTCGATGATTGATGACAACTATTATCATGGCTAACGTGTGTTTTGCAGAAACAAAGATTTGGTTAGGTCATGGTAATGACAATCTAGGGCAATATGGTTTTCATGCCTCCTGACGATAGAAATCATTTCGGTTTTCAAAGGATGATCGTCAAGGTCGAATATAGGATTAGTTCCGTTCGTCAATGGTGCTGAGTGACGACGGATTAGTCTTTAGGACTTTGTTTTTTTATTTGGCCATACTATTAAGAGGGGTGCAAACGGGTAGTTTGACCTAGTTAAGCCTAATGGTTTAGGTGCGGTGCACACTTGTGAAACTTAGCGCTAGGAAGTTACCGAAAAGTCCCAAGATTGGTTGAGATCGAAGTCGTTCACAAAGTTCGTCGAATTAAAAGTGAACGGGCTCTTTTTGCTGCGCCGGACGCTGGTTCACGCGTCCGGCGCTCACAGGTTTGCGCAGCAGAAGAGGGTTTTGCGCCGGACACTTATTCACATCGCGCCGGACGCGTCCGGTGCTCATTAGCGTGCGCAGTAGCGAAGTAGTACACGCCAGACGCGCCTATTGGCCGCCGGACGCTACTCAGAGACGACCGTGTTTGGACCAGAGCGCCGGACGCGCATCTGACGCCAGGGCCGGACGCGTCCGGCGTGTGGACTCCAGCTCCAACGGTCGTTTTCAGTTTGAATGGCATAACGCGCCGGACGCGTCCGGCGCTCACGATGAGGCTGAGCTCGAGGGTAACAGTTGGATTTTGGTCTTTGGCCTATAAATACAACCCCACCTCCTCCATTCATGTACTCTTGCTTATTTGGTTTAGCTGAGGCTATATTTGAGTGCAAGCAAGTGCAAGAGCTTCAAGTGAGGTGCTAGTGATTTGAGAATCCATGGTCTAGCCCTCATGAGAGATTTGAGAGTAGCAAGTGTGCATCCATCTTCTCATTAGGCTTTGCGAGGTCAAGTGAGAGTTTGTTCTTGTTACTCTTGGTGATCGCCATCACCTAGACGACTTGGTGGTGATTGGGAGTTTGGTGATCATCCGGCGGAGCTTGTGGATGACCCAACTCATGTTGTGAGCGGTTTCCGGTGATTCACCGCGTCGGAGCGATGAAGAATCAACCATAGAGGGCACTCAATCCTTGCGCGGATTGACGGGGAGCTATACCCTTGCGCGGGTGCTCCAACAAGGACTAGTGGGGAGTGGCGACTCTCCGATACCTCGGGAAAACATCACCGTGTTCCTTGCCCCTTTTTATTTTTCGTATTTACTTTCTAGCATTTACATTCTTGTGATTTACATTCCTAGAAATGCCATGCTAGAATAGAATTAGAATTAGGGTGCAAAACTTTTAACGGTAGTATCCTTAGGAACACACTTAGGCACATATGGTGAAATGGGCTTGTAGGTTTAAATTCCGCAAGAAAATTTAGAATTAGCCCAATTCACCCCCCTCTTGGGCATCTTGATCCTTTCAAGTGGTATCAGAGCCAGGTTGCTCGTAATTAGGCTTAACCGCCTAGAGTAAAGATGTCCCATGGGGAAGGCCCTCCTCCCATGTTCGAGGAAGACGATTTTCCTTATTAGAAAATTTGTATGGAAGCATACCTAGAAGCCATAGATGTTGGCGTTCTTAGGGCCGCATCGGAAGGATTCCCAAAACCTAAGGACACGGCTGGCCTTGTAGGTGATGAGGTTAACTATGAGAAGTGGAATGCTAAGGCCAAGAATGCTATATTCCATGGTCTTGGTAAGGATGTGTTTAACCGTGTTAGAAATCACAAGGACGCCTATGCTCTATGGTCCGATCTTTGTGCTTTACATGAGGGAACAAAGAGTGAACGTGAGGAACACTATCATCTTGTTATGCAGAAGTTAAATTCTTTTGAGATGAAATCTAATGAGAGTGCTAATGAGATGTTTTCTCGCTTGAACACTATTGTAGAGGAGCTCAATGGACTTGGACTCAATCAAATGACTCCATCCAATGTTGCAAGAAAGATCCTTTGTGTCCTCCTATTGAGAAATATGGGCATATTGTCACCGTGCTTCATCAAGGAGATCTTTCCAATGCTACTCCAACTCAAATATTGGGAAAAATCAATGCTCATGAGATGTACATGCATCTCACTTTCGAGGATGGCTCATCATCCAAGAAGAAGGACTTAGCTCTCAATGCAAGCCGTCAAAGAAAAGGCAAAGAGAAGGTCTCCTATGACTATGCAAGTGATGGTGAGCTTGATGACACAAGTCTTGCTCTCATGGTGAAGAAGACCTCCAAGATGATGAAAAAGCTTAACCATCATGGCATCAAGTTTGATGGAAAAAAAATTCTTCACTAGTGGCAAGAGAAAGCCCATTTCCGAGATGGAATGCTACAATTGTCACAAGCTTGGGAATCTCTCTCATCAATGCCCAGAGCCTCCTAAGAACAAGTCATACAAGAAGAAGGGCAAGAACTATAAAGATGACTCAAGTGACGATGATAAGTAAGAAAAGAAGAAGAAGGACAAATCACACAAGAAGAAAGATGACAAGAAAGAGTACCACAAGAGGAAGAATGGCAAGGCTTATATTATTGGTGATTGGGTCACTGATATTGAGTCTTCTTGTGAGTCATTCGGTGATGATGAAGGAATTGCGGCCATTGGCATCGGGTCTCCACCGCCACCACCACCACTACCATTGTTTTCATTCTCTACACTATTGTCTCATGGGCAAACATGACAAGAAGGTAAAATCGAAACATGAGGATAGTGATGATGAAAGTGGTAGTGATAGTGAAAGTGATGATGATTTTGACTCACCTTCTTATGATGAGCTTGTAAAAATAGTTAACAAGTACACTAAAGTCATCATCAAAACTAGAGCCCAAAACGATGAGCTTGATAGCGAAAATACTTCTCTAAATGAAAAATGTGAAAGTTTACAAAAGTCTAGTGATGAACTTAAAGATCAACTTGAGCTTGTATCTTCCCAACTCAAGGAGCTCAAAGCCTCTAAAAAGGAGCTCAAAGAAAAACATGATAAACTTGAGAGGAAATACAATGACTCAACACTAGCTATGACTCTTTAAAAGAGAAGTATACAACTATCAAGGTCAATCATGATAATATTGCCATGGCTTATGATATTCTCTCTGAAACACATGATGCTGCTAACCATGTTGTTAAGATTGATATTGCTACATCATGTGATGACTTGAATGTGGAGAGCATTGAGCAAGGCTCTAGTTGCAAGGGCAAGAAAGCTGTTGAGGCCGAGAACTATGATGACTATGTCAAACTCAAGAATGAAAATGAAGAACTCAAGAAAAGTCTCGAACAAGCTAAGGCCTCCAACATTGTCACCATTGATAACCTTGACCATGACAAAGATCTAGCTCTTAAAAATGAGAAGCTCAAAGAAGAAAACAAGAGGCTCAAGTGTGAGATGTCATGTGTAAAGCTATCAACCAATGAGTCACTTCTAGAAGAGAACAAGAAGCTAAAGCAAGAGAAGGAACATCTCAAGATTGGATTGAGCAAGTTTGCAAAATGCAAGTCACTTCAAACTGAGCTCTTGATGAACACCATGATGAAGACCGATAGAAGAGGCATTGGGTTCAAGGCACATCAAGACAAGGAAGTTCAAGCCAAGCAAGCAAATCAACAAAATCCAAAGCCAAAGCCAAAGCCAAAGAAATGCTTTGAGTGTGGACAAAAAGGTCACTTTGCTCATGAGTGTCAAACACCCTCACCACAACCCTTGCCCAAGCATGCTAGACCCTTTGCTTTCAATGCTCACTACTTGCTTAGAAAGGATACTAGTGGAAAGATGAAAGTCACATTCTTAGGACCTCCTAACAAGAATAGGCCTAAGAAAATTTGGGTTACAAAGTCACTAGTTGAGAAAGCTAAGGAACCTCATCAAGTTTGGGTTCCTAAACAAAAAGCTTGATTTCTTGTGTGTAGGTGAACTACAAGACCGGTGGAAGTCATTGGGTTATTGATAGTGGTTGCACTCAACATATGACCGGTGATCCTCGTATGTTTGTCTCACTTGATAAAGGGAACCAAGATCAAGACAAGATTACATTTGGTGATAATTCAAAAGGCAAAGTCAAGGGTTTGGGCAAAGTTGGTATATCAAATGATCACTCCTTGTCAAATGTGCTTTATGTTGCTCCATTGAGTTTCAATTTGTTGTCCGTTGGTCAATTGTGTGATCTTGGCTTCCAATGCTTGTTTGATGAAAAGGTAGTGGTTGTGACAAAGAAGGAAGATGCTCAAGTAATATTCAAAGGCTTTAGATACAACAATCTCTACTTGGTAGATTTTTCCTCTGAAGATGAAAGTTTGAATACATGTTTATTTACCAAGACTTCACTTGGGTGGTTGTGGCATAGGAGGCTAGCACATGTTGGTATGAGTACACTCAAGAAACTATTGAAGAAAGAGCTAGTGAGAGGATTGAAGGATGTCAAGTTTGAGAAGGACAAACCATGTAGTGCATGTCAAGCCGGCAAGCAAGTTGCAAATACTCATCCAACCAAAGCTTACTTGTCAACATCAAGAGTGCTAGAGTTATTGCATATGGATTTATTTGGACCAACCACATACAAGAGCCTTGGAGGAAATCTCTATTGTCTAGTGATTGTCGATGACTATTCAAGATACACTTGGACCTTCTTTCTTCATGACAAAACCGAAGTGGCCGCTTGTTTCAAGAAGTTTGCCAAAAGAGCTCAAAATGAATTTGATATCAAGATCAAGAAAATAAGAAGTGACAATGGGAAATAATTTAACAACACACACATTGAGGTCTATTGTGATGAAGTTGGGATCAAGCATGAAGTCTCATCCACCTACACACCTCAACAAAATGGCATAGTAGAGAGAAAGAACCAAACACTTATCACTCTTGCAAGAACAATGCTAGATGAATACAATACACCGGAGAACTTGTGGGCCGAAGCTATCAACACCGCATGCTATGCATCCAATAGGTTATATCTTCACAAGTTTCTTGGCAAGACCCCCTATGAGTTGCTAAATGGGAAGAAGCCGAACGTCTCATACTTCCGGGTGTTTGGTTGCAAATGTTACATCTAAGAAAAGACAACATCTAGGGAAGTTTCAAAGGCGTTGTGATATTGGCTTTCTTGTTGGTTACTCATCAAAATCCAAAGCATATCGTGTATTCAATCATGCCACCGGCTTGGTAGAAGAAACATATGATGTGGAGTTTGATGAATCTAATGGCTCCCAAGGAGCAATTGAGAATCTTGATGATGTATGGATGAACCATTGAGGGAGGCCATGAAGAATATTCCGGTGGAAAACATCAAGCCTAAAGAAGATGATGATAATGTGCAAGTCATTGAGAAGCCTTCTTCCTCATCAAGTGTGCCACAAGATGAAGATAAAGATGGGAGACACGAACATGAAGATACTCATGTTTCCCATGAGCAAAGAGAGGTACAAGCACAAGATGTTGATGCTCCCCAACCATCCCCTCAAGTGGTTGAAAGAAGAAATCCTCAACTCCAAGCTCATCCTCAAGATCTTATCATAGGGAATCCTTAAAAGGGTGTATTGACTAGAGCTCAAAAGATGGCTAATTTTATTGAACATCACTCCTTTGTTTCTTGTGTTGAGCCTAAAAATATAGATGAAGTTCTCAAGGATCCGGATTGGGTGAATGCCATGCACGAAGAATTGAACAACTTCACCCGCAATCAAGTATGGACACTTGAAGAGCACCCCAAGAATGCAAGAATCATTGGAACCAAGTGGGTGTTCCGCAACAAGCAAGATGACCAAGGTAATGTTGTGAGAAACAAGGCAAGGCTCGTGGCAAAGGGGTTTTCTCAAGTTGAAGGTTTAGATTTTGGAGAGACCTTTGCACTGGTTGCAAGACTTGAAGCCATCCGTATCCTTCTTGCATATGATTCACACCATGAGATGAAACTATTTCAAATGGATGTGAAGAGTGTATTTTTAAATGGTTTCATAAATGAGCTTGTCTATGTAAATCAACCTCTCAAGTTTGAGGACCCTAGATACCCTAATCATGTTTATAGGTTGTCCAAGGCACTATATGGGCTAAAGCAAGCCCCTAGAGCTTGGTATGAGCACCTTCGGGACTTCCTCATTGAGAAGGGCTTCACAATTAGGAAGGTTGACACCACACTATTCACCAAGAAGCTTAATGGAGAGATCTTCATTTGTCAAGTATATGTTGATGATATTATCTTCGGATCAACAAATGAAGAAGATTGCAAGAAATTTGGAGACATGATGTCAAAAGAGTTCGAGATGTCTATGATTGGTGAGCTCACCTTCTTTCTTGGATTTCAAATCAAGCAAATGAGAGAAGGGACTTTCATTTCTCAAGAAAAGTATACCAAGGATCTTCTCAAGAGGTTTGATATGAAGGATTTCAAGCCAATCAACACACCCATGGCATCAAATGGGCATCTCGATCTTGATGAGGGAGGTAACTCGGTTGATCAAACTCTTTACCATTCTATGATCGGTAGCTTATTGTACCTTACCGCATCTAGGCCCGATATCATGTTTAGTGTGTGCATGTGTGCTCGCTTTCAAGCTAATCCTAAGGAAGCTCATCTAAGTGCCATTAAAAGAATCCTTAGGTACCTTAAGCTCATCCCAAGCATTTGCCTATGCTATCCCGAAGAAGCAAGATTCCAACTTGTTGGCTATTCTGATTCGGATTATGCCGGTTGCAAAATTTATAGAAAAAGCACATCTGGAGGATGCCATTTGCTTGGGAGGTCACTTGTTTCTCGGTCATCTAAAAAGCAAAATAGTGTTGCTTTGTCCACCGCCGAGGCGGAATACATTGCCGCGGGGGCTTGTTGTGCACAAATTTTGTACATGAAACTAACCCTCCTTGACTATGGAGTCAACTTTGGTTAAGTAACACTATTGTGTGATAATGAAAGTGCGGTTAAAATTGCTAACAATCTAGTTCAACACTCACGCACAAAGCACATAGATATCCGCCACCACTTTCTTAGGGATCATGTCTCTAAAAAGGATATATCTCTAGTTGGTGTAAGGACCGAGGATCAATTAGCGGATATCTTCACAAAGCCTTTGGATGAATCAACTTTTTGTAGGTTGAGAAATGAGCTTAATGTACTTATCTAAGCAATTTTATAAAAAGATGATGATGTGTTGTCGATTGCATTGCATTGTATTATATGTCATGTTTAAATCCTTGTAATGCATGTAGGGCTTGTCTAACATGGTTAAGATAACCCTCTTTGGGAGGTGTGAAGAAGCTTACCCTTGGTTCAAACTTGACAAGCCAACTAGATTCAAATTTCAGTAATCACATTCATATGCATGATTGTTGTTTTGTCGTTTCATTCCTCGCTCGATCTTTATTGCCTATTTTCCTACAAACTAATAGGCCTATGGCTAAACTATTTGAAAAATTGAGGGGTTGAGAGTAAGAACCTCATACTAGCTCCAACTAGTGTTTATTTGAATCTTCTATAGTTGGAAACCAGTTGGGAGCAGGTGCCATGAAGAAAAAGATCAAAAATCAGCTCATTTTTGAGCACCGGACGCGGCTTCTGTGAACGCCGGACGCGTCCGGTGCTTGATAAAATTGGATCAGCTACCGCTGAAGGCGCCGGACGCTCAACAGTAATCTTCCAGCGTCCGGCGTGAAATGCAGCTGATGTGTCCGGCGCGTGCAAAATTGGATCAGTAGCAGCTGAAGGCGCCAGACTCTCAATAGTGCTTTTTCAGCGTCCGGCACGAAGGGGACCTGACGCGTCCGGCGCTCGGGTGTTCGTACATAACTTTCTGTGCCGCGTCCGGCGCTACCGACGGACGCGTCCGGTGTGAAGAGATGAAGCGTATCTTCTTAAACTGACGTGTGGGGGCACCCTATCCTTTCTTCATCTTCATTTTCTGACTGCCCGATGCCCGCGCTTTCCTCTCCGCCGCCGCCACTCGCCACGCCGGCCACCGCGTGCCTCTCCACCGCGCCGCCCTAGCCGCTTGCGTCTACGCTCCTCCACTGCACTCCGCTGCTTGCCACCAGCCTCTGCGCTCCCCTTCTCCTCGCGAGCCCGCGCCGCACGTCTGCGCCCACCCTAGCCGTGCCACCGCCTAAGCTCGCCGCCACCAAACCCTAACAGCGCCGCCACTCTTTACACTGCAGCCGGCCACCGTTCTCGCGTCCTCCCACCGCTGCAAGGCCCTTTCCTCAGCAGAGGACGTCTGAGCTGCCTGTTCCTTCTCGGAATGCCGCCCGTGGTGAGCCTTGTCACCCCCTGCACTCTAGGCGTTCGACAAAATGCCTAAATAGAGTTTCAGTCACTGTTTCGCTCTTTTTCGTTCAAAACCAAATGTAGTGACTTGCTTTGATCATCGGAGTGCCCTACGCGTCAAATTCTTACTTTTTCACAGGATTCATGGCCACCTAGGTATAATCTTGCCTATGCACCCTATTCTACTCCTTTGCTTACCTAGTGCTTGCTTCTCGATAGGGTTTACTTAACTCTAGAATATATGCTTATGGTTATACTTCTATCTATTCTATCTATTGCAGTCGAGCCTTGTCACGTGTGAGATACTTGGATCGGTTAGAGGTAGTTGTGGCAGTGTCAGTGAAACTCGGGGCCAAGCTCGCGAGTACGGATTGAGGCCAAGCCTCTTAAGGCGACAGTTCACCCTCTTGCAGTATTTGATTGATCGTCAGGCAGTGATTCAGCGGCAGTGTCAGCTATGGTGAGATGCAAGGGTTCAGCCAGGAGTTCTGGTGGTGATGATGATCCAAACAGGAGCCCTAGCATTCTAGAACATCTCAAGGGCAAAGGGATAGCAACTCAGAAAAAGACAATATCTAAGAAGAAAAGAATGACACCAGAGGCCCAGCAAGCTTTAGCAGTGGCAGCAGCAGCTGAGCGTGCAGAGAGACGAGGTCGCAGAGGTAGTGGCCTAGTGATCCGAGAGGCAGGATCAGCTGAGGCTCAGGAGGCAGAAGCAGAGGCCATGGAGACAATGGAGCAGATTTTGGAGCAGCAGGAGACTCTAGTTCGCCATCACTCTTCCCGTGTTAGGGCTCAGGAGCAGGCCCAGGCACAGCAGGCAGATACTTCTTAGGTAGTTCCATCCTCTCCACCTCTGAGGCAGGCCAGCAGAGCTTCTAGGGGGGCACAAGTCAGTGTCGCCAGTCTTCTTGAGGCTAATGCCAAGCGGATTCAGTTGCTCAAGCAGGTGGATCTTGAGGTATGGTTTCCCAAAAACAGGGAGCGTGGAGTTGATCACTATCATACAGCACTTCATAGAGCTTTTGTTCAGGCCTATCGTCAGAACTCCAAGATTACCAGGCACACTGTCATTTCAGCTTCAAACTTTGCTACTTCACTTGGGCAGTCGTTCCTTGAGTATCTGAATGCTCAGCCAGGCTTGACAGATCTGATTCAGAGAAGAGGCACTTATATTCCAGATTGGGTGTTGGAGTTCTATGCCACAGTTTGGATTGCTCCTGATCAATCTCACCTGTCCTATAGCTTGCAAGGTCAGAGACGTGACCTATCTAGTGATGAGGCTAGGGACTTCCTTCACATTCCAGAGCAGTCCATCAAGCTTCATCAGATTTGCTTTCTAGATGCAGAGCCTCCCAGACGTGCACATGCAGGGGTTTTGCCACCAGCTGATTTGATGAGAGGAGTTTTTGGTGAGAACTTTACTGAGGGATCTAGTAGGTTACCACATGATGAGACACCAGTTGCTCAAGCTCTTGATGTATTTAGCGGCAGACCATCCTACCCAGGCTAGGCTACAGAGAGGGGTTCACTCGCTTGCAGCAATGGGTAGTGTCACATCTTGTGAGGAAGATTCCATTTGACATCTGGGATTTGATGCTATGTGATATTGAGGATGTCATTTATGGGAGCTTCAGGCATGATCGCCTTATGCACTATGCTCATTGGATCACCTGGCTCATCTTCAGGAATGGCAATCTACTCCCAGCTGCTCGTGACCAATGGGATGACCCTCTGAAAGAGGAGTTTGGTCTATATGATGCTACACAGTTGCTCAGGTCCACGAAGATAGTTACTCCTCTCTGACAGAGCTCTAGAGGACCAGTTGCAGAGACAGAGGCTGAGCAGGATGCCACGATCCAACATCTAGCAGAGGAGGAGGAGGCTGAGATAGCAGCAGCAGAGGCAGCAGGAGTTGAGCTCGAGTTTACTTCAGATTCTGATGATGAGGATTATGCTATTCCTATTCGAGAGCCTCATTAGCATGAGCCCGAGCCTAGTGCTTTAGGAGCTGCCATGGACAGGATGGCTTTAGTGCTTGACAGATTAGCTAGCAACCAGGGGGAGCATGTGTGAGGGATCTAAATCTTTTGTTGTGATGATACATTTCATGCATCATGCTTACTTTCTTGCATATCTATGTTTTTATGTGTGGTACTCTATGTGACATTGTGGATTTTTGTTTCAATATCATATATCATGTCACTTGGTTTATGATCTATGCTCATATGTGTTATGCTTCCGCGTCTTACTCTGATTCCATATGAACTATATATGTTGTACTAGCTCTTCATGCAGATCACATGAGTACATTATATTGGCTTGGTGTCGCATGGGTCATTCTAATTCTTTGATTTTATTGTCAAAGGCCCATGCGAACCAAGCATGCTTGAAAATCTCAATCTTAATCTCCATACTCCAGAGGTTGTCATCAATCACCAAAAAGAGGGAGATTGAAAGCATCTAGGCCCCTTGATGTGGGTTTCGATGATTGATGACAACGATTATCATGACTAACATGTGTTTTACAGAAACAAAGATTTGGTTAGGTCTTGGTAATGATAATCTAGGGCAATATGGTTTTCATGTCCTGTGACGATAGAAATCGTTTCGATTTTCAAAGGATGATCATCAAGGTTGAAGATAGGATTAGTTCCATTCATCAATGGTGCTGAGTGACGATGGATTAGTCTTTAGGACTTTATTTTTTTCTTTGGCCGTACTATTAAGGGGGTGCAAACGGGTAGGTTGACCTAGTTAAGCCTAATGGTTTAGGTGTGGTGCACACTTGTGAAACTTAGCGCTAGGATTTTGGTAACGGTTGGATTTTGGTCTTTGGCCTATAAATACAACCCCACCTCCTCCATTCAAGTACTCTTGCTTATTTGGTTCAGCTGAGGCTATATTTGAGTGCAAGCAAGTGCAAGAGCTTCAAGTGAGGTGCTAGTGATTTGAGAATCCATGGTCTAGCCCTCATGAGAGATTTGAGAGTAGCAAGTGTGCATCCATCTTCTCATTAGTCTTTGCGAGGTCAAGTGAGAGTTTGTTCTTGTTACTCTTGGTGATCGCCATCACCTAGACGACTTGGTGGTGATTGGGAGTTTGGTGATCATCCGGCGGAGCTTGTGGATGACCCAACTCATGTTGTGAGCGGTTTCCGATGATTCACCGCGTCGGAGCGATGAAGAATCAACCATAGAGGGCACTCAATCCTTGCGCGGATTGACGGGGAGCTATACCCTTGCGCGAGTGCTCCAACGAGGACTAGTGGGGAGTGGCGACTCTCCGATACCTCGGGAAAACATCGCCGTGTTCCTTGCCCCTTTTTACTTTTTGTATTTACTTTCTAGCATTTACATTCTTGTGATTTACATTTCTAGAAATGCCATGCTAGAATAGGATTAGAATTAAGGTGCAAAACTTTTAATGGTAGTATCCTTAGGAACACACTTAGGCACATAGGGTGAAATGGGCTTGTGGGTTTAAATTCTGTAAGAAAATTTAGAATTAGCCCAATTCACCCCCCTCTTGGGCATCTTGATCCTTTCAGGTCCGATGTGTGTGCACGGGTGTGTCTTAACCGGCAAGTAAGAAGCAACCGGACAAACTTCAAACACAAAAACACCAGAGGAAAAAAACAAAAGTGAACTATACTAGGAATTACTCAGATGTATTGACAGTTTGGTGACACCCTGAACCCTAATCTCAATCGACACTATTAACCCTAATCCCAGTCTACGCTATTAATCGTAATCTCAGTTGACACTATTAACCCTAATCTCAGTCAAAGCCCTTAGTCTCTGTCGATGTACTGAACCCTAATCTCAATCAATGCTAAGATGAAACAAAATTGAACTATACTAGGAATTACTCAAATCTACTGACAGTTAGGTGACACTTTGAACCCTAATCATAGTCAATGAAGTCTCAGGTTAATACAAAATTGCACACCTATTGTACACCATTTGCAACAGCGTATGTGACACAATTGCAAACCTTATTAAATATGAATTGCAACATGGTTAGTTATCGTAGTATGAAAACCAATTCCAACCTTCACTAAGTTTTTTAGTTAGCAGAGAATCTCAGTGAACGCTAACATAAAACAAAAGTGAAGTATCCTAGGAATTACTTAGATCTACTGACATTTTGGTGACACCCTGAACCCTAATCTCGGTCAATGTACTAAACCCTAATCTCAGTCAACACTATTAACCCTAATCACTATCAACGCTCTTAACCCTAATCTCTGTCGAAGCCCTTTTTCTCTGTCGATGTAACAAACCCTAATCTCAGTCAACGCTTAGATGAAACAAAAGTGAACTATACTAGGAATTACTCAAATCTACTGACAGTTACATGACGCCCTAATCCCTAATCTCAGTCAACGTACTGAACCCTAATCTCAGTCGACGCTATTAAGCCTAATCTCAGTCGACATAACACTTTATTACAAAATTGCACACCTATTGTACACGGTTTGCAACATCATATGTGACGCAATTACAAACCCGGATAAAGACAAATTGCAACATGGTTATTTATCGTTAGCATGAAAACCATTTCCAACCTCACTAAGTTTTCTAGATAATTGATAGAGTATAACTTAAATAAAATAAGAAGAAACATAACGATTTATACAACATATGCACAAAAAAGCATTGCAAAAGTTACGACACATATGCAACCTTGTTATTAATTACAAATTTCCTGCATCATTTAGAAACCATCAGGTAGGAGATGCAATTTACAACAAGTCTTTGAACCGATTACAACACGAGTGCTGGAGGAGTTGCAAGTTATGACACATAGTTTCCAAACAGTGTTAACATACATAGATATCATCCCGCACAAATATGCAAGATGCTGATAAACATCAATGACAAACGAAAACAAAAACATGTCCTGAAAGTTCATCATTGTTGCTCGACATAAAAAACTATCTTCATTCCGCCAATCCTATAAATCGTCCCTTATATATAGAACACCAAATTGTAGGAGGTTGCTTGCGGCGCCTCTTCTTATTGTCTACATTCAGTGCATCACCATTAGCACTAGTGTCACCATCACCACCAACCTCGGCATCTTGATCAAGGTCAAAATTCTAATCTTGGGCAAATTGTTCACTTTCATGTCCTTCATGTCCTTCATGTTCTTCACCTCAGCGTCCGCTCGGGAGGGACCGGGAGCTTTAATCTTTTCTTCCTGTCCTTACTCGACTGATATACGTTCACGTTTTCTGCTGAGCAAAACGGGGGAAACGCTGGGAGGGGGAGTGTCACTGCCCTGAGCACCTGAAGCATTTCCTTCAGTCTCCATTATAACCACTGCCATTGAGAAAAAGAGAAAGATTGTCAACCAATTGCAAGTAGAACACCCTACCAGTTACAACTAAGAAAATAAGCTAGTTATATTTGTCAGTATTATTTACCGACTGTGGTCAGAAGGGTTTGTCAGTATCTAAGTAGCTGTTAGTATCATGCAATTCAGTAACATTCAGTATAGCATAGAATCATTCAGTATACTCTTTCAGTAACATACAGTATAGCATAGTATCATTCAGTATGTTCAGTGTAAAGCACCGGTTCTATGATTATCAAAGATTACATGTTATTTCCAATCAAATCAGAAATCATAAATCAATTATTGAATCTGCAGATATGCAGAGCTCACATGCATCTTCGTAGTAGAAACATGGAATGAAAAAGAAACAGAGGCAGCCTGCCGACATATGGTGTCAGGATTTTGCTTGCCAATGAATACAAATAAAAATGTTAATAAAATTTGTAGAGAAAATCTCAAAAATCATCATTCTATGGCTGGACTCCTTGCTGCCCTCGTCTTACGAAAACCAGATCTGGGTAAAATTAGTGTGACAATTTAAAAAATAGAATCTGAAGAAACATTGGTTATGCTGTTAAAAAAACGAAGGGGAGAAATCATTGCTATGCTGTAGGATAGCACCACGGCACCACGAGGCTTCAGGTGCCATGCCTGCCAGGTCCGACGCCTGCTCGCACGGTCACCACCGAAACTCACCGGATGGCCGGATCCGCCGTAAGCAGCGGGCACCAGGGGAGTACGGTGCAAGGCACTCGCTTGCCTCCTAGGATCCACCGGGTGCTATTGTCGCAGAAGGATGGGGCGCCGCCATACGTGGCTGAAACGGCACCCTCCCCATCGCCGTGAGGTGCCTTCCACGCGGGCATGACGCACAGCCGTCAGGGACCATGCCGAGCGAATGGAGTGGGCGCCGCCGTCGGCGGAGACGACGATGGGAGGGCCGTGCCATGAAGGGGGTGGAGACGCGACGCCGCTGCTCGGGCCCTGGCTGTGACGCCGACGGTCGAGGAGGTCGCGGGGGCACGCAGCCGCTGCTCGCCGTCGGGGGCATGGCCGCGCTCGCCGTGGCGGGGAGAGGCCGCTCGCCGCGCCGCCGCTGCTCTGTGAGAAGGTTGAGGCCGCGCTCATCGCAGGCCAGAGGATGGCACGCGGCCGTGGCCGCCCCGTCGTCGGTGATGGAGAGGCGGGTGTAACATATATATACATATATATAGAAAATATTGGTATACAACCATGGTTAGCTACACACCCCCGTGATATATTGGGGTTGTAGCTGTTGCACTGAGGGACAGGTACCGGGACAAGGAAAAGAACTGGTCGCGGTCGCCGAGGCCGCATCACCCGAGGAGGAGTGCCGCACTGTTTTTGTTTCCTTCAGCAAATAAAGACAAAACTGTTCACAGGACAAGCTGCTTTTGATCCTATCCAAACACTAGGAAACAAAATTGGTTGCAGTCGTCGAGGCTGCATCACCCGAGGAGGAGCTCACGCCTCTGGTGGGGATACCATATCTCCGGCGTCTCTTTGCTTGTTGCCGTGCGCCGAGAGAGAGCAGGGAGCCGCCGGGGGTGGGGAGGCTGCGCCACCGCCTCCATGGACTCGCAGCCGCCGGGGGTGGGAGAGTCTGCGCCACCACCGCCTCCATGGATGAGGTGTCGGGGTGGGGAACGAATTGAAGGAGAAAGGAGCCGCGTGGAGTCGAGAAGCACGACATTTGCTCCTCCATGGATCCGTCGGGGATGGGAGAGGAAGCCTGGGGTGGAGGCCGCGTCACCGCGTGCTCCATGGACGAGCAAGAGCCGGACGAAAGGGGACGGGCCACCGCTGCCGCCTCCATGGACCGCCGGTGCAGGTGCTACGACCTCGGGTAGGAAGGAGCCGCCGGAATCAGGGCACGCTGGCCCGAGGCCGCTTCCATGGAGCGAGCTCCCGGCGTGGGCTCCTGGCGTGAGCTCCCGGATTTCGGAGAGAAGCAGGAGCCACACCGCCATGGACAGATGCGCTCCGCCGCGGGTGGAGAAGAGACGCACGCGCGTCGAGTGGGAGGAGGCGCGCCGGCCGCCGGTGGGTGGGTGCTGCGCCCAGAGGGTGGAGGAGGAGCGCCGGCCGTCGGGGATTTGGGAGAGGAGGAGCTGCCGGGGTGGAAGAGGAAAGGCCGGGGTGGGGAGGCCGCACCTCCGCTTCCTCCATGAAGCCCGCCGCCGGGGGTAGGAGCCACGCGTGGCCGGGGATAGGGGCCGCGAGCTGCCAGTGGAGAGGCCGGGGGGGTGGGCGTCGGGAGTGGAGGGGATGGAGCCACCGCCGCACTGGCTTGGGAGGAGCGCGTCGAGTGGGGGATGGAGGGCGCGCCAGAAGGCCACCACGACCGCCAGAGTGGAGGAGCGCGATGCCAAAGGGAGGCCACGCCACCACCTCCTCCATGGAGCTCGCCGCCGGGAGGAAGGCCGCTATGGCCGGATGCAGGCGAGGGGTTGGGGAAGAGCCGCTGCCGGGTGGGGAGGGGAGGGGATCGAGGGGAGAGAGCCTCGCGCGAGGGTGGGCGATGCTCGTGGGTGTCGGGTAGCGGGATGGGACGTCGGTTTTGTCACTGAAGGTGGGCCTTGCGAGTGGGTATGCAGCTACATCCTGTTTTGGGATGGTGGGTGTGCAGCTAAACCCGTACCATAAAAATCCAATATATATATATATATGTATGTATATATATATGCTGTGATGTGGTCAGATTTGATTATTGTAATTTTTATTTTTTGCTAAAAATTCGCTATAAGGATGGCTGAAAATTCAACCGCCTTTATAGTGGGATCACTATAAGGACGGCTGAATTAAAAACCGTCCTTACAATGAATTCTACAGTAAGGCTGCATTAGAAAAAACGCCTCGCTCAACGGCCCTTATAGTGCTAACTGAGCAGCCGCCCTTACGGTGACTTTTTTAAGTAGTGTAAGATATGTTTGATTTCACGGAAAGCAAAAATGTCATTCTTTTTTGACCCAAGGAGAATGTCATTCTGACCGAAGGAGTAATTGTTTCCTTCTTATCTTAAATTCCACATCAGTAATTGTTATTGCAAATAGGATGAGTGCCAACATATATAGTCGGCATGCCACCAGCCCACCTTTGATGAGCTATAAACGGGTCGGGCTGTAGCAGGCCTGTTTACGAATTACGAGTGGGCCGTATGGGCAGACATGTGAAGCTATATAAGTCAAGCCATAAAACGAAGGAATTTTTTTATTTTTAATTTTTTTTAAATTTTTTTTACAATTTTAAAAATAAAAAAATTCTAAAACGAAGCACTCTTCTCCGAGCTATAAAATCCAAGCGCAAGCTTACAAAGAGCTCGTTTCAGAAAAGTCCATCTGCAGGCCAAGCCGAACAACTTGATTTCACTATAATACAAAGTCCGTTTTTTTTCTTTGCAAAATAAAAAACCCATTGAGTTCACTGCAAAAGAAAAAGGAACAGCAACAGTTTAGGCTTGAGGCCGGCACAATGACGAGAAGAAGCATTAACAAGAGTAACACACGCATCAATGTACATAAGCTTCCCATTATCATATTCGCCGTCTTGCGTTTCTTTGTCGTGTTTGACTATATCATATGCGCCAATTGCATCGCATCTGATGACCTGACTAGATCCTCGGCCGGCCGGTCCCAATGCAAAGAGCAAGAAGCTTCGTTCTCTGCTTGCTGGTGTCACCGTCTCCACGACGGCAGAGCGAGGCAGCAGCCTCAGAGATTATTACCAAGCCTAGCTAGCTAGGTAGCTAAACCCTACCTTGCTCCGGACTACTCTACTCTGACAACTGATCATCACACAAGCACATGGAGTTGGGGCCAGAGAGGAAGGACATCGAGGGTACAGGTTCACGGGCGTCGCCACCGTCGTCGTCCCCGAGCTGCGAGGTCGACGATGACAAGGATCTGCCGAAGCAGCAGAAGCGCGCCATCGGCAGCGGTGGCGGCGACGACGAAGACGACGACGAGGGAACAAGGCAGCCGTACAAGTGCACCTTCTGCAAGAGGGGGTTCCCGACAGCGCAGGCGCTCGGCGGCCACATGAACGTGCACCGTCGGCACAGGGGTAGACCAGCAGCCCTGTCCGGCGCCGGCGCCGCAGCGGGAAGCAGCGCCGCCAGTGTCTACGACTTCGTTCGGCAGCCTTCCTCGACGACGACGACGGCCGTTCTGCCGTTCGCCGAACAGGCTACGACTCGGCCGGCAGCCGGCAGCTTGGCCGTGTTGCACGACCACCGGAAGCCGCACGAGCTGCTGCCGCTGTTCGGCCGCGGTGACTGCTGCACGGCCGGACGTGGCAGTGGCAGTGGCAGTGGCGCGGCCACCGGAGATGTACAAGAAGATCGCTACTTCGCCATCGCCAAGGAGGGGGATGGAGGGGAGGAGCTGGACTTGGAGCTCAGGCTTGGAGGTGCAGGATAATGAGACCCCCACGATCGGGTATTCAGCTCCATGATTTCAGTGTATGTATATATATGCGCATGCTTCTCATTACTGGCTTATATTACAGCCATTTCTTTCTCGCTAATCAAGCTAACTGCCTCTGTGCCTAATCGATCAGTGCTTACACTGCTTAGTCGTTGATTACTTTTTCTTTGCACGAATTATGATATGTGCAAGGGATCGAAACAATAATGGAATGATTTTAGATCGATCAGTTAAGGGATTAACAAATATAGAAAGAACTATATATATACGATTTCTTGGCAGGATTTGTAAATGCATGCTTTACAATGAGCAATTTGATCCATACGAATTTTTATTAGTTTTGCTAATACAATGCATTCACGATACGTATCAATACTGAAGAATACTCGGCGCTTCTGAACTCAGAAGGTCTTTCCTAATTCTTCAGGATGTTGTTAATTTGTTTGGATTTATATATTTTTCATGTTCCATGACTGTATAAATAAATGATATTCTTGTGTTTCAGTGAAATACACATTAGGGAATACATACACAAGTTCCATGTCTGAAATTTTCTGCTAGTTTACATGACTAACTGTAATACACATTAGGGAATACATACACAAGTTCCCGAAAATTTGTAACAGAGGTTAATGGCTAGCTACCTATATATGTGATTAACATTAAATATGTTCTAACACCTTTTTTCAATAAACGAAGATCTTATTAACTTTCAAGACATCACATTCAGGTGAGTAGAATTTGAAAAAAGAACTTGACATAAAGCACAAAACCATGCACACTAGTAACTATGGATACAAATTAAAGGGCTAGATCGCCACCATACACCCAAAGAAAAAACAATTTTAAAACAGCTATTTTCATTATTGTTTTCTTGCTACAAATTAAAGGCTCATCAATGGATCGTTATTTTTGTCTTTTCAGTGCTCAATGTTCATAAGCGTGTTCTTGGTACTTACGTATTCGATGAGAAGCATGTATTATGAAATCTACTAGCAGTGTGGAGTCACACATTTTTAATTTAGGATCCTTCAGGGTATTTAAACTGACTGAACCATATGCCAATAGAAAAAAGGTTAAAAGATTCAGAGCATAGAAGAACTGCTTCATCTATAAACATTTTATTCACGATTCATATATTATACGTATTATTTCTTATAGTTAGCTATGAAGGCAATATACGTACACCCCCATCCAGTTAATTATGACGATTCATCTGAAATTGCAATTCTGATCACCAATATAGTGTCACAGTAGCCAAGATTTCTTTTCCCCGATGATAAGTTGATGACATGTTCGATCTTTTAACCAACTGATCAAACAACTCACGTATTGTCCCTGACAAAAAGTTTTACATCACCTCAAACCATTCAAATTAATTCAGGAAGGGACAGGCATCCACATATACTATGACATGAGCTCATCAATAGTTCAGCCAAGATTTCTATCCTATCCTTACATGCTGACAAACGTCCGTTTTCAGAGGATCTGGGGATTTTTTTGGCCAGTCAAGTGGATTTATAAGATAGCAGAGTTAGTATGTTAATTTCAAACGTTCAAAGATGTTGTACCAGTTATCTACAATGGTTGTTGAACCTACTGCATTTGTCCTTATAGATGAAAAGTTGTTGTTTGTTTGGGGCCTGAATGATGAACCATATATAGGAGCACAATGTATAGATTTATTTAGCCTGCAGCCGGCTTCAGTGACATAGTACAATGGTACCATACTATGGGCTTACGCTATTTTTCATACTAAAAAATTCTGTAGATTTAGATATACCAACAAACTAACTATCTGCCGTTTCTAGCAATTATGTTAGTTGTAGACTAAATGGATTATTGCACCCACTTGGAGCTTCCAAACTGATATGGCCTGTAGTGTAGTCTTATTGCACAAAAAACTCACTAACGAGTTCAATTTCACAGGGAAAACAAAAACGCAGAATCAATCGAGAAACAAAATTTCTTGTTGCAAACAAGGCCTTAGAGTACAGTAGCAAAAGGCATAGAATTCAGAAACAGCACACTAGCAGTCGAAAGACTGAAGCAAGATCCTGATTCCTGATGCTTCTGCACCTCTCCAGCTTGTCCACTTGAAAAACAGATCTTCTTCGGGTGAGCGGTGGGCCCCACATACCCGATTAAATGCATTGTATCAGGACTGACCAGCTTGTCAACTTTTGTCACACTCCAAGATAAAAGTAGAATGCATAAATAATCATAAATAACTTTATATGCGCTCCAGTAACAGTTACACATATAGGATGACAAATTACAAAGAGTATCATCACCCTGTTTATTACATAGCGAACTAATATTTATTACAGCGTATTGTGCATAAACAATAAATAACTAAGATATCTTTATTGCAGAAGCTCCACACAGGGACACATCAACGGGTGAACACCAAGCCTAGTACTCATCACGATAGCTTTCATTCCAACCTTCATCTGTTACCCATCCGAAATTTTCTAAAATTAAAAGTAAAGCAAGCGTAAGTACATAACCGTACTCAACAAGCATAACATGGGTTAATGAGGCTCAAATAAACTGACACGGTTTGATTGCATTTAGCTTTTATAACTTAATCATATTGAAGCATAGCATCAAGGTAGTGATAATTCCCATATTCTCATAATCAAAATAACATTTACCAGTGTGTAGCATTAACGACATTAAGATGCACACATTAACAATTTGAGAACCATTATCTTTTGTAAATGTGTCAAGGCAGCCCTAACCGAAGGGCACGGACAATATATTGATTTAAACTCTGATCAAAGGTGTACACTTTCACTGTGAGTCATGTTTTGCAACTGAGTGGACTTATAACTTCTAAACCACCATAAAACATATAAAGCCTCCTATAGGTTCTCCTAACCAATCAGAGATACGGAAATAGGTTGTGTGTAGAAACCCCCCTTCCAATATGGCATAATCCTTCCTGGCTATACTCATAAGGACAGAGGCAGTCCTATACCCCAACTTTCAGACCACTAACCAGCTAGAAAAGGGCCTACAAGTGACTAGAGCCAGAGCCATATAGCCCTCACAGCTGTACGAATTCTCCATGATAAATCACTTACAGACAAGAGTCCATGTTTGTTAAAAGTCATCGTTTTCGTTGATAGCATAACACACATCAAGTTATAAGATCATGACGTTAGAGCACTAGCATCATAACTACCCAATGCAACCCAAAAGGTTCAAGGAATCTGGATATCAAAGCTAGTTATAATCTCTAGGTCATCAAAGACACATGCAAATGAATTGTTATTTATAGTGAATAGATAACAAGGATGATCCATGCTATACTTGCTTTGATTCACAAAGTTCTGGTGATTCTGCTGATCCTCAAAGTAGCCTTGCTCAGCAAAAACCTCACCGTCTGAACTCGACATTAACAATCAACACCAAATAATCCAATCGAGCATACATACACGAAGCAAACAAAGAGCTATTAGAGGAACAGTACATCAATCTCATCAAAACAGAATAAAATGTTTATAAACCTATTCTACTCGCTTCTACGATCAAGCAGACATCAAGTTCACCGAAAACGGAGTTATAACGGCGAAGATATGAATTTTCAAAGATTTCCTATAGATAAATAAATACTTTAAATATAGACTAAAAATATAAAGTTTCCAAAATACTTCAAAAGTAGCACCACCGCATAGATTACGAAATTATGAATCTAATGGAATTTGAACGGATCAAATCGGAGTTAAAACATAAAAGATATAAGCCTTTAAAGATAATGGCAAAACTGTAAATAGATGAATACGTATTCTGAAACTGAAAAGGAAAAATACGTTTTCCAGAGAAGAAAACGTATTCTGGAAGCTATTACAAAGAAAATACGCTTTCTGGTGGACAACGCGTATTATGGATCTGTTAAATAGAAAATACGCTTCCCAGTGGGGAAGACGTATCCAGATGAAAACGCCAAGGGCTCTTAACAGATTACACAGAACTCCGAGGGGTTTTCCACAAAACCACCACGTGAAGGGTTACGGGCTGATTCTGGCCGTCCGATTCAAAACTGACGGTGCAGATCGATCGAGGCGATCGGCCTCACCGCAGACGACGGCCGACACGGCGGCGACATGACCGGCATCGAGTGGAGCTCGTCGGAGAAAATGAATCGGTCGGTTCCGGCCACCATTTGCAGCGGGACCGGTACCGTTCGAAAGAGGAGAACGAGCCGCGCTCACTTGTGGAGTTAATGAAGATGGGGATCGATCGGAAGCGGAGTGCGACGGCGAGCGACGGACGGCGATGCACTGCACACGGTGGCGGCTCGAATTAAACCAAAATGACTCAAATTGAAATCACCAGAGCGCTCAGGAGATCAAGGCGAAGCTCAAGGACCAACTTACACCACTAAATGAGGTACGGCTGCCGTGAATTCTGAGCTCCGGCGGATCCTCGGTGGCGGCTAGGGTTTGGCGGCGCTGCTGCTCAACCAACAGGGCGATGGCGGCTAGGTTTGGAAGGGCATTGCGGACGCGGACTTAATGCCTTTATAGCCTGAGGCAAGGGGTGAGCGACCAGCGTGGACCCGAGGCTGACCCGGTCGGTGTCGCGCCTTTGACTCGTGGCTGAGTCAGAGAAGAAGAAGGTGGCGCAGGCCCCGTCTGTCAGCGAGAGAGGGAGGCGATGCGCGGGCAGAGCGGCGCTGAAGCCTTTATGGGCCGGCCCATGAAGAAGAGGGCGACGCGCGGCGCTGCTGCGGTTGGGCCAGAAGACGAAGCGGGCCAGCATGGAGGGGGAGCAGAGCAGGCCGAGCGGAGGCGGGAGAAAAACAGGTAGCCGATTGGGCTGCTCGTGCTGCCGACCGAAAAGGAAGAAAGAGAGGAGGAGGGAAAAAGGAATATTTTTTCTTTTATTTGAACTCATTTCAATGCATTTTCAAATATATTTTGAATCCAAATTCAAATTCAAACTCCACCACAACAAAAATATGCACCAACATGAATGCTCAAGCAAGTTTCTACCATGATTCATCCTCATTTTCATAAAACATTTATTTAGCCTAATTATTTAATCACCATAAATTTATTTTGCCATTTTGAAAATTTAAAAAAACTAGGGTGTTACAAATCTACCCCCTTAAGAGAATCTCGTCCTCGAGATTGGATTTTGCTTACTCAAACAACTGCGGATAAGCTGCCTTTAATGCATCCTCTGTTTCCCAAGTTGCCTCAGCCTCTGAGTAATGATTCCACTGCACCTTGCACATCTTGATAACCTGACTTCGGATAACCTTTTCTGCTGTATCCAAGATCCTTACCAGAAACTCTTCATATGTGAGATCATCCTTAATAGTAAGTTCCTCCAAAGGAAAATGTTTCTTCTTGGTACATGCAAACACTTCTTAAGTTGAGACACATGGAACACATCATGCACACCAGCTAAACTATCTGGCAACTCCAACTGATAAGCCACTTCACCATGTCTCTTTAAAACTTTAAAAGGACCAACATACCTTAGTGCTAGTTTCCCTTTCTGGTTAAACCTCTTCACACTTCTCATAGGAGACACCTTCAAGTACACGTAATCACCTTCCTTGAATGTCAATTCCCTTCTTCGTGTATCTGCATAACTCTTTTGGCGAGCTTGGGCTACCCTCAAGTTCTCCCTAATCACTCGTACCTGTTCTTCTGCGGTTCTCAAAACATCGGTCCCAAACAATTGACTTTCCCCAGTCTGATTCCAAAACAATGGTGTCCTGCACTTACGCCCATACAAAGCTTCAAATGGTGCCATCTTGAGACTCTGTTGATAACTGTTGTTGTATGAGAACTCTACATAACACAAATTCTTATCCCAACTTGTACCATACTGTAATGCACAAGCTCTCAGCATGTCCTCCAAAATCTGATTAATCCTCTCAGTTTGTGGGTGATATGCTGTACTAAAGTTCAACTTTGTTCCCAACGAACTATGCACTACTTCCCAAAAATGAGATGTGAATTGAGTACCTCTATCAGACACGATCTTCTTTGGAACACCATGCAAACACACGCTCCTTTCCAAATATAGTGTAGCCAATTGAGGTCCAGTATAGGTGGTCTTCACCGGCAAAAAGTGAGCGACCTTAGTCAGTCGATCAATTATTACCCAGATGGAATCATAACCACTCTTAGTTCGAGGTAAACCTATTATAAAGTCCATACCGACCTCTTCCCACTTCCATTCAGGTATCTTCATCGGTTGCAATAAACTAGCTGGTCTTTGATGTTCTGCTTTCACCCGTTGACAAGTATCATATAAAGCAACATATTCTGCTACATCCTCTTCAAACCAATCCACCAGTACTTTTCCTTGAGATCCATATACATCTTAGTACTTCCAGGATGGACAGAATAAGCTGACTCATGTGCCTCTCGCAGAATTGTCTGATGAAGCGCTTTGACCTCTGGAACACATATCCGATTGCCATACCATAAGGTTCCTTCCTCATCAATGCGAAAACCGGGTGCTTTCCTTTTTGCTAACTTCTTCACTATATACTTTAGATCCTCATCTTCCAACTGACCCTTGCAAATCTCTTCTTCTAAGGTTGGTGTCACCTCTATCTCCATGGCATTAGTAACAATAGTAAGGTTCAATTGAGCAAAATCTGCACACAACAGATCAGATTCAGGTGTCGTCCAAAGCTCATTAACATGCTTCTTTCTACTAAGTGCATCGGCCACGACATTTTCCTTTCCAGGGTGGTAATACATATCAAAATCATAATCATTCAACAGTTCCAACCAACGACATTGTCTCATGTTCAAGTCAGATTGGGTAAAGATGTACTTCAAACTCTTGTGATCAGTGAAAATATCAGTCTTGTGCCCAATCAGATAGTGTCGCCAAATCTTCAAAGCATGAACCACAGCTGCTAGTTCTAGATCATGAGTAGGATAACTGAGCTCATGTTTCCTCAACTGCCTTGAAGCATAAGCAACAACTCTACCTTCTTGCATAAGAACACACCCCAATCCCAAACGAGATGCATCACAGTAGATTGAGAACTTCTTGCTTAGATCTGGTAATACCAACACTAGAGCTGTTGTCAATCTCTTCTTGAATTCTTCAAAACTAGCTTGACACTTATCGGACCACACAAACTTGGCATTCTTCTCTAGTAATGTTGTCAATGGCTTAGCAATCTTTGAGAATCCTTCAATGAATCTCCTATAATAACCAGCCAATCCAAGAAAACTGCGAATCTCGCTAACATCTGTAGGCGGCTTCCAATCCAACACATCTTTTACCTTACTTGGATCCACCGCTATTCCACCATTAGAAATGACATGGCCAAGGAAAGAGACTTCCTCTAACCAGAATTCACACTTGCTCTTCTTAGCATAAAGTTTGTGCTCTCTAAGCTTCTGCAGGACTAGCCTCAAATGTTCTGCATGTTCTTCCTTGTTCTTTGAGAATACCAGGATATCATCAATGAAAACCACAACGAACTTATCCAGGTACTCCATAAACACCCTGTTCATCAGGTACATGAAGTAGGCAGGTGCATTGGTCAACCCAAAAGACATAACTGTATACTCATATAACCCATATCTGGTAGTAAATGCCGTCTTCGGTATATCTGAATTCTGAATCTTCAACTGATGATAACCAGAGCGCAAATCAATCTTGGAGAACACAAAAGCACCTCTTCACTGATCAAACAAGTCATCAATCCTGGGTAAAGGGTACTTGTTCTTGATGGTAACTTCATTGAGAGAACGATAATCAACGCACATTCATTGAGTTCCATCTTTCTTATCAACAAAAATCACAGGAGAACCCCAAGGTGATGCACTAGGACGAATAAAACCTTTCTCTTCTAATTCCTTTAACTATTTCTTAAGTTCTTCTAGTTCATTAACCCCCATTCTATATGGACGTTTAGCTATAGGTGCAGTGCCAGGAAATAACTCAATAATAAATTCAATATCACGGTCAGGTGGCATACCTGACAATTCATCAGGGAACACATCCAAAAATTCCTCCACCACCTGATTCTGAGGATATGAAATGTCATCAAGCTGGTTCAGGGTAGCTGTAGGTGGCGCTTGCATTCTGACATCAACACTGATTCTATCTTCTTTCGATGTAGTCAGATCCACAACCCTCTCTTTACACTTTATCACAGCTTGGTGAGCTTCCATCTAATCCAATCCTAGAATTAAATCAATACCAGATGCATTCAACACTACAGGGTTTGCTGAAAAATCTACCCCCTTTAAGAGGAGTTTAGCTAAGGGGCAGTAGTAAGAAGCTGGTATAGCATCGCCTGGCGAATTTACTACCATTTGGTTCTTCATGGCTACAACTGGTATGCTATGATTTCTAACAAATGCTTGCGAGACAAAGGAATGCGAAGCTCTAGAATTAAAAAGTACAGTAGCAGAGATAGAGTTGATGTTGAACGTACCCAGCATAACTTCTGATGCTTCCTGAGACGTCTTAGTGGACACATGATTCACCCTTCCATGATTGGCATAGGACTTCTGATTACCATTCTGCTGCTGAGGTGTATGTTGGTTTGATTTTCGGGGGCAGTGATTAGCATAGTGCCCAGACTCACCACAATGATAACACAACTGGGGAGTATTGGGACTACCATTAAGAGGTGTGTTGTTGGGCGCAGTAAGGCGTGGAGTTTGATTTCCAAATTGCTGCGACGGCCGTTGATTCCCTTGCTGCTGGTAATTCCCATTCTTGCGCTGAGCATGCTGACCCTGGTATCTCTGGCTGACTGGTCCCTAGAACTTCTGCTGGAAACCTTGATGGAAGTTGGAATAGAAACGAAAATTGTTTCCAAAGCCCTGTCCGTTCATCTTCCTCTTCTTGTCCTGTGCCAGGCGTTCATTATCCAGCACAATAGCACTATTCACTAATTCTTCAAAGGTGTCGTACTTGTTGCCCTTCAGTTGCAACCTGAGCTCATAGTATATGCCGTTCAGGAAATGAAGCCGCTTATCAACGTCCCTTATAACTTCATGGGGAGCGTAGCGAGCCAACTCCTCAAACTTAGCATGACACTCACTCATAGTCATAGAGCCCATCTTGAGATTCCTAAACTCCTCTGCCTTCTGTTCCTTTAACCCTTCAGGAACGTGGCGAGCCAAGAAATCCGCTTTGAACTACTCCCAGGTAATAGCAGGAGCATTGTTCGGACGTACAGCTTGGTATGACTCCCACCAGGTCTGAGCAGCTCCCTGGAGTTGCCCCGAAGCATACAACACTTTCTCAGCATCATTGTACTCTGCAAGATTCAACTGCTTCTCCACAATACGCAACCAATCTTTAGCATCCAGAGGGTTAGTAGTATGGGTAAAAATAGGGGGGTGACCTTGCATAAAGTCCCTGTGTTTATCCCTTGGTGGTTGAGCATGTGGTAACCCTCCAGTTTGCATGGTCTGCACAAACTGGGTCATAGTCTGCATCAGCTGTATTTTTGCCTCTCTCATTTTCTCATTGGTAACATGTCCAGCACCACGGCCTCTAGCACAGTTACCTCTTTCACCCCAAGCAGCCATCTATATTCCAACCCAAAAATCAAAACTTAGAGAGATTCAGGATACAAATCACTTATATAATAATAAGGATTGCAAAACTAAAAATTTCTAGACGAGTTTCAATTTTAGCAGTATAGATAAACAATCATAACTCGAGATCCAGATGTAGAAAACAGATGTTCTATACATGGTTGGAAAGGTTAAGAAATTCTCTACAACTTTCATTCATACCATATTACCAGATTCTATCATCTAAACCATCGAATTAATCAAACAACAGAAACTGTTTAGAAATTTTAGACAGCACTAAACATCAGATTGCAACAGGCATAACTTCGAACTCAGAATAGATATTGACAAGATTCTTGTGGGAACTGTTAGATAAAGAAGTCTACTTTCACTCAGAAAAATCTCATACTCATTGGATAAACCAATTTCGAGATATAACCAAAATATTACAGGTTGCTCAGAAAACAGCAAGGATGAAGACAGGATAAACCAACCCAAACTTAATTTATTCAAACTTTAACCTTAATATACTTAACTAAGGAACTTGCGGACATGCCCACAAAGCTCCAGCACTCACACAAAAATCCAAATTATTCATATTAAATAATCATAATTCATCAAGCACTCAAGGTTCACACACACTAGAATGACACGACTAACTTGACTCACGATACTAATAACGTGCCTATTACATAAGGGTTTTCAAGCTAAGGTCGAAGCTCATGGTCCAGCTGTTCATAGATCTTTAGTTGTCCAGTCATGGTTCTGAGCCTATCAATTTTTTTTGCTTCTCCTTAAGCTTCTGCTCCAGCTGCTCCACCATGCTTACCATGCGCTGATGCTTGAGCATCATGTCACACGCAAAGTGTGCCAATTCCTGTGACTCAGGTGGCAAATCTTGAGGATTCATCATACCCCATCCGTCCTCCATTCTGTGGTCAGCGTGAGGCAAATAGCGAAACTCATCATCTCGCATATTCCTAAAGTGATGGCCATGGAGAGCAATCCAGGCTGTAAAAGCAGCACCCTCAATGCCATCCTTTTGAGTTGGTCTAGGACCAAGATGCTCATAAATCATCTCTATATTGTAAGAGTTCTGCATCTCTCTTGGGGAACATATAGCCACATTTGTCTCCCAGTAAGTACCTTCCAACAGATGGGTGTGTTAGAAACAAGTGTACTGCACAGCGGGGTTCCAATCAGCATAATAATCACGAAGAAGCTTCATGAGTCGTATATGCGATCTGGTGTGGCACTCCGGTACGCGAGAGATATTCACAGTCCATCCCATAGAAGCGTGCGGTCCACCTCCTCCAGCAGAACCACCAGCAGATGGCGGTGGGGATTGACCATCATCTTGAACTGCTTCAATCTCTTCTTCTTCAGAAGCTTCCATTGGTTCTTCTTCTTCAACTTGCGGTGATGTAGGCACCGGGGTTGGTGATGGCGGAACAACTTCCCTAGTCTCCAGGTGGTTGAACAGATCATAATACGCAGCAGCAGTCATGCGGCGAGTATAAGGAGGCATCTACAAGATTTAGACACGAGTTAGAGTGGAGTCAAGATTTTCTTAATAGAGTAAGTATAAGAGCATAAAAATTGAGAAAATAACAAGGTTAAAGTTAAGAAGCATGAAACTAGTGAAGCAAAGGAGACTAAGAACGACCATTCTATCTAGGCTTGCGTCCTACAGTCAACACGGCTCTGATATCAACTTGTCACACTCCACTTTTAAGGATAAAAGTAGAATGCATAAATAACCTTATATGCGCCCCAAGAACAGTCGCACATATAGGATGACAAATTGCAAAGAGTATCATCACCCTATTTATTACATAGCGAACCAATATTTATTACAGAGTATTGCGCACAAACAATAAATAACTAAGATATCTTTATTGTGGAAGCCCCACACAGGGATACGTCAACTGGTGAACATCAAGCCTAGTACTCATCACGATAGCTTTTATTCCAACCTTCATCTGTTATCCATCCGGGATTTTCTAAAATTGAAAGTAAAGCAAGCGTAAGTACACAACCGTACTCAACAAGCATAACATGGGTTAATGAGGCTCAAATAAGCTGACACGGTTTGATTACATTTAGCTTTTATAACTTAATCATATTGAAGCATAGCATCAAGGTAGTGATAATTCCTATATTCTCATAATCAAAATAACATTAACCAGTGTGTAGCATTAACGACATTAAGATGCACATATTGACAATTTAAGAACCATTATCTTTTGTAAATATGTCAAGGCCGCCCTAAACGAAGGGCACGGATAATATATTGATTTAAACTCTGATCAAAGGTGTACACTTTTACTATGAGTCATGTTTTGTAACTGAGTGGACTTATAACTTCTAAACCACCACAAAACATATAAAGCCTCCTATAGGTTCTCCTAACCAATCAGAGATACGAAAATACGTTGTGTGTAGAAGCCCCCTTCCAATATGGCACAATCCTTCCCGGCTATACTCATAAGGACAGAGGCAGTCCTATACCCCAACTTCTAGACCACTAACCAGCTAGAAAAGGTCCTACAAGTGACTAGAGCCAGAGCCATATAGCCCTCACAGCTGTACAAATTCTCCATGATAAATCACTTACAGACAAGAGTCCATGTTTATTAAAAGTCATCATTTTCGTTGATAGCATAATACACATCAAGTTATAAGATCATGACCATTAGAGCACTAGCATCATAACTACCCAATGCAACCCAAAAGGTTCAAGGAATCAGGATATCAAAACTAGTTATAATCTCTAGGTCATCAAAGACACATAGAAATGAATTGTTGTTTATAGTGAATAGGTAACAAGGATGATCCATGCTATACTTGCCTTGATTCACAAAGTTCTGCTGATCCTGCTGATCCTCAAAGTAGCCTTGCTCAGCAAAAACCTCACCGTCTGAACTCGACATTAACAATCAACACCAAATAATCCAATCGAGCATACATACACGAAGCAAACAAAGAGCTATTAGAGGAACAGTACATCAATCTCATCAAAACAGAATAAAATGTTTATAAAACTATTCTACTCGCTTCTACGATCACACAGACGTCAAGTTCACCGAAAACGGAGTTATAACGGCGAAGATATGAATTTTCAAAGATTTCCTATAGATAAATAAATACTTTAAATATAGACTAAAAATATAAAGTTTCCAAAATACTTCAAAAGTAGCACCACTGCGTAGATTATGAAATTATGAATCTAACAGAATTTGAACGGACCAAATCGGATTTAAAACGTAAAAGATATAAGCCTTTAAAGAAAAATACGTTTTCTAGAGAAGAAAACGTATTATGGAAAGAAAATACGCTTTCCAGTGGACAACGCGTATTATGGATCTGTTAAACAGAAAATACGCTTCCCAGTGGGGAAGACATATCCAGATGAAAACGCCAAGGGCTCTTAACAGATTACACAGAACTCCGAGGGGTTTTCTGTAAAACCGCCAAGCGAAGGGTTACGGGCTGATTCTGGCCGTCCGATTCAAAACTGACGGCGCAGATCGATCGAGCCGATCGGCCTCGGCCTCACCGGAGACGACGGCCGACACGGCGGCGACATGACCGGCGTCGAGTGGAGCTCGTCGGAGAAAATGAATCGGTCGGTTCCGGCCACCATTTGTAGCGGGACCGATACCGTTCGAAAGAGGAGAACGTGCAACGCTCACCTGTGTAGTTAATGAAGACGGGGATCGATCGGAAGCTGAGCGCGACGGCGAGCGGCGGACAGCGATGCACTGCACACGGTGGCGGCTCGAATTAAACCAAAATAACTCAAATTGAAATCACCAGAGCGCTCAGGAGATCAAGGCGAAGCTTAAGGACCAACTTACGCCACTAAATGTGCTACGGCTGCCGCGAATTCCGAGCTCCGACGGATCCTCGGTGGCGGCTAGGGTTTGGCGGCGCTGCTGCTCAACCAACAGGGCGATGGCGGCTAGGTTTGGAAGGGCATTGCGGACGCGGACTTAATGCCTTTATAGCCCGAGGCAAGGGGTGAGCGACCGGCTTGGACCCGAGGCTGACCTGGTCAGTGTCGCGCCTTCGACTCGTGGCCGAGTCGGAGAAGAAGAAGGTGGCGCGGGCCCCGTCTGTCAGCGAGAGAGGGAGGCGACGCGCGGGCGGAGCGGCGCTGACGCCTTGATGGGCCGCGGCCTGTCGGCCCATGAAGAAGAGGGCGATGCGCGGCGCTGCTGCGGCTGGGCCAGAAGACGAAGCGGGCCAGCGCGGAGGGGGAGCGGAGCAGGCCGAGCGGAGGCGGGAGAAAAACAGGTCGCCGATTTGGCTGCTCGGGTTGCCGGGCCGAAAAAGAAGAAAGAGAGGAGGAGGGAAAAAGGAATTTTTTTCTTTTATTTGAACTCATTTCAATGCATTTTCAAATATATTTTGAATCCAAATTCAAATTTAAACTCCACCACAACAAAAATATGCACCAGCATAAATGCTCAAGCAAGTTTCTACCATGATTCATCCTCATTTTCATAAAACATTTATTTAGCCTAATTATTTAATCACCATAAATTCATTTTGCCATTTTAAAAATTTAGAAAAACTAGGGTGTTACAACTTTCCTCAGGCAATGGATTATGGGCTGGGCTGCTGGGTGCTGGGTTGGTGACGAATCCCGTCTCTGTACTGTATCTATCGTAATCTCCATGTGATGTGAATCGAGGTGAGGTCTACCTGAAACTGAAAGCTCAAGCAATGGGAGGATTATGGGTAGGAAAATATACTCTTACATCAATGTCAGTCATGTGATGGATGCGAGGTCTGCATGAATATCGATCGAATAACGGGGCCCTCGTGCTTACCTGCCAAATCCGTCAGCGTCACCACCTCGAACTATGCTCAATTCTAAATCTCAACTCGAGATTCATGTCTCCTTTGCTCAGTGCTCGCGTCTTATCTGATGCTGATGCTACACCTCTCAAGTCAACGATGCATATACATGTCTGAAACTACTACCTGCTGCTGCAATGAACCAACCGTTTGCGATTCTTCTCAACACATAAGCGCTTAACAAGTTAGACAGGTAAGGCCCTCTCTAGAACGGTTTTAGGATTCACAAAGGAATTTTATAGTAGGATTAGTCATCTTTAAAGCCTACAAAATTCTTACAAAACGGTTTCATTCATAGGAATTTTGGAGGAAACCTGGCATGAGGTCCAAAATCTTAGAAACATTTCTCTGTGTCTATCTTTATCTTTTAATTCATGTGTTTCTTCTGTGCTGTATCCGAATGCTCCATACAAAACTTTCCTATAAAGCAGGTTACCAGCAGCAATGGCTGGAGATCAGTAATAATCTGCTCATAAGGGGAATGAATGGGTCATTCTTATATTCCTAAAGGTGGTGGTAAATACAATTGTGGAACTCCCTGCATTAGATCCTTACAACCAGGTTAGCTAACTTACAAAACTTCAGCCTTATTGCCACTACTGGCCATTACATACCACCACCCAAGTTTCTATGAAGGATTCTAAGGTATGAGACTCTCCTTCATTCTCAGGCCGGCGCAGTTCCCATCTGAAAGACTCACAATGGCACACCGGCATTTGCCATATCACTACCATTTGCTATCCTCCAGCAATTGTGCTGCAATACACCCGAAACCCTTTGACAGTCATCGCATTCTGATAGAATGTATCTTGTTTTTTCCTTCTGCTATGCTAGAAAGTAGGGTCATATTCATTGTCAGTCATGGTAGTGCCATGTTTGGCTACTTCAGAGTTCAGAGCTCTTGGCAGGAGTTGTAAGTATCATGTGTTCTGAAGAATGCGCGTGAGCTCTTCTTTCACTTCCTGCAGAACAAGCGGCTTCTTCAGGACGCCATTGATCCCTGACTGCGCACACTTCTCCCACACGTTCTGCTCCGATGTCATGGCCATCACCAGGGGCCAGTGTGCGCTCCTGTACTGCCTGATCCTCGAGGCAGCATCCAGGGGATTAATCACCGACATCTCGAGGTTAAGCATGATGAGCTGGAACGAGGTAGAGGAAGGGCCGACCGAGTTCATGAATCCTGAGCCTGAGGGGAGCGAGGAAACAGTGCAGCCTAGCCTCTCCAGGAGCTTCCGGGCCACGACTAGGTTGATTTCATCGTCATCGATGAGCAGAACCTTCAGCCCGGCTATTTGGTTAGATGGCGATGGGTATTGCAGGTCAAATGACCCTCCGAGACTGGAGCTTGCCAGGGATGGTTGAAGCTGGAATCTCAGGACCAGGGTCATGCTCTCTGGGAGTCCTTGGCCGTCAAGAATTGCCCAGATGTTCCCTTGCATCATCTGTTGAGAGAGAGAGAGAGCGAGCATCACAAGGCAAAATATTAGTGACTGAACACAAATGTCTCTAAGCTTTCATGCAAGCACAAAATGCAAAGGGCATGCATACAAGTTTCAATTCAAAGTACCTGCACAAGCTTCCTGCACATGCTGAAGCTGAGCCTGAGATCAAACCCCTCTATCCTTGGCCGCCGCAGGAACTGCGCAAGCGACCTTGACGAGTCAGCATTCCGCTGCCTCTTCACCACCCCAATCACAAATTTGACCGACGAGTGCCCACCGGAGTAACTTGGCCTCCACGGATTCCACCTCTGGTCCTCCATTGCCTCATCATCAGCACGCACCCGGAACGTGACGTTCCCCGCATCGATCCGACCAATCAGATTGCCAACCATGTGCAACAAGACATGGAAAATCCTTCGCTCATCGCCAATGACAAGGTCTGGCAACACGTTCTCAACGTGCACCGCGAAGCCAAACCCCCTGAAGTCACAGAGACACCTGGCAACGCAGGCGGCATCCCTGATCATGGAGTGCAGGTGGAACGGCCGTGTCTCCAGCGGAAAGCGCTCCTGGTTGGCGGCGGACATCTCCATGACATCGTTGATGAGCGTCGTGACGACGGTTGCGGTCCGCGCCATAGTGTCAACGACGAGCTTCTGCTCGGACGTGAGGCCCTCGTCCTGCACCACGGACACCAGTCCCTGGATGGAGTGGATGGGCCTCCGCATCCCCTGGCTCATGACGCGCTGGAACGCGTCCCTGGCCTCGTTGGCCATGAGCGCGTCCCGCCTCGCCTGCAGCAGCTCGCGGTTCTGCTCGGCCAGCCTGTCGCGCATCGCCTGCGATTCCTCGAGCAGCGAGGCGTGCGAGAGCGCGACGGCCACCTGATCGGCAACGACCTCGACGATCTCCAGCTCGTGCGGCGCCCAGTTCCTGTCGCTGGGCGGAACCAGGACCAGCACGGCGTAGCTCGTCTTGATCACCTCAGGCGTCCCGCCCTTGAAGTCGGCGACCTTGAGCATCGGCATCCGAATCGCGGCCACGGTGCCGGTCCCCTCCATGCCGCCGCCACTGGCGGACCCAAGGACGGAGTGTGGCGGCAGCAGCTTGACCCCGTCCGTGCCCTTGACCTCGAGGACATCCGCGTCGTCCGCGGCGACGACGGCCTCTTCGTCGTCGTCGCTGCCCCGGCGGAGCTCGTGGGTGAGGCACATTCCGGACTTGTCCCCGGAGCAGGGCATCCAGACGGCGCAGTTGGTGAGCGCGAGCACCCTGGAGAGCTCGATGAGCGTGGTGTAGAGCACGGTGTGGCGGTCGAGCGAGCGGCGGATCTCCTGGGTGAGCATGCGGACGTGCCAGCTGGCCTCCTCCTGTCGCTTCATGAGGACGACCTCGCGGTCGAGCTCGCGGGCCTTGATCCAGAGCAGGCTCTCGCGGACCTTGACGCGCAGCAGCTGCGGGATGAGCGTGAGCAGCGTGATGGCGGTGAGGAAGGAGACGAGCGCGGTGAGGAACTTGGCGGCGGTGAGGAGCAGGACGACCATGAAGGGGTGGGGCTCGTAGGTGAAGGCCGCCAGCAGGTGGGTGAGGCCGCAGAGCACGATGAAGGCGCCGAACTGGACCAGCACCCACCGGAACGGGAGCAGGTGGCGGAGCCCCGCGATGAAGTAGAGGATCTCGAGCGGGATGGAGAAGTAGGCCGCCGCGATGAGCAGGTCGCTCACCTTCTGCCACTTGAAGATGTTGTCCAGGCTCCAGAACCCGCTGCCGGCGCCGGCGCCGCCACCGCCGCCGTCGCAGCGGCAATGCGCGTACCCCATCTCGCCACCGGCGACGGCGGGGGCGGCGGCGAGCGCCAAGAGGAGGAGCCAGCGCATCCGCATGGCGGCGATGGGGAAAGAGGGGGAATGGAGGAGTCTCCGTGTGGATGAGCATCCGGATCTCGGGCAACGCATCGTCCGGTGGGTCCACTTCAGCTGGAGCGCCGCTGCTGATGCAAACAAGGACGACCAAATTGGCAAGTTGCCGAGGAGAAACGAGAAAAAAGATTGCAACTTTCCAATAGTATAGCATTTGGGGAGCGTACCATGTCGATTTATAATAGCGTTGGCGGCATTGCGGTAGCGTGCAGGAGGAAGGAACGGCAAGCAGGAGCTCAGCGCCGCCTTGGTTGGTCCGAAATGGCGGTGGCGGCGACTCCGGGTCCGGGCCGGGAAACAAGAGAAAGACGACGGCTTATTGGGGACCTCTCCCGCACTAGCACCACCATGTCCCGGAATGCTATGTACCTGAAGCTGCAGCAGAGCAGACGAAAGCAAAGAAAGGGGAAGGATCAGATACCATTTGGAACGGCGAGAGAGAGATTTTTCAGTGAGGACTCCCAGGCGGGTGGGATTCTCATTCCCTGGAAATTGGAAATTAAAGATGGATGGAAACCAATGAATTTGAATCCTCTGTGATTGAACGAACTTGCCTGGAAAAGTTGAGAGCGTCCCTCTGCTGAAATCAGTCAGAAAACGGATGGAACTGTTCCCCCTAACTGAAAGCTGTTGTTGTGTATCAGCAGGAACGCACGGGCTCAATGAATCAGATTGTGGGGAAGCACTTGTTGTTGCGACGCTCGGGAGCACCCAGATCTGCAGGCGGCCTGATTAGCAGCAATCAAGTGGAAACGGACGGTGGGCCCTGGGCCGCCGGCGAACCGAGCAGCAACCAACCTCCCCTGGGGATGAGTATGGCGATGGAGATGATGGGGATGGATGGAGCAGGACGAAGAGGGAAGAGGTGCTCTGATGAGGGTGAGAGAGAGGAAGGGATTTGCAGGAGCAATGAAGCGAAGTGGGAGTGTCCGTCGGGGATCCACAAACCAATCTCCCTCGTGCTGCTTACTTGGACAACGGGCCAGGGGCGCTGCAGAGCTGAGGAAACGGGCGGAGTGGAGAGGAAGAAGACGACGACGACGACGAGACGAGCCGAGGAAGAGAGGTATGGCCGGTCAGGCGGCTCAGCAGCAGCTTCTGCGGCTGGACTCCCTTCAACAGAGAACGGGGAACAAGGAAGAAGCACCAAGCAGGTCGTGGTAGCTGACTGGATGAGTGAGAGGCCCGAGACTCTGAAGTGAGGTTCCTCCTCCTCCTCCTCGGTCCCAGCTGTCTCCTTTGCCACTTTTTGCTTTCCTTCGCGTTTCCTCCTATCCTTGCTCTTGTTGGAAAAACTTTTTGGACAAGGAAAAGGAGAAGAACCGCGGCCAAAATATCTTGTTGGTTATTTTACAGGTGCGCACCTAGGGCCTGTGTGGAACACATGAATTTTACAAACCCAGCTGTGGAACGTGAACCGACGAACACACCCAAGACAGGAAACGGATGGACCTGGGTGGGCTTGGTTCCCTTTGCTCCACTGCAAATGGCAATTTGAAGCGTCAATGGAAATTAGCATCAGGCAGACAGGGCGCATCAACTTGCTCTGCTTGCTTTGCGTCCATGGTACTACTACGTGTCGAGTCCGTCGATTTGCCGTCCAAACCCCAAAGCAAAGCCAGGTGAGTGTGGTGCAGTGGGGGGTGAGGAGAACCTGGACATGGACATGATGCATTGCATCCAGTCCGGTCCACCGTATCTGTCCTTTTCTCATCCGCTTCTCTTTCTACTGCTACTACCTGGGGGATCTTCTGCGACACATGCGATGCTCAGCGTAGTACGTACATGTGTCGGAGCTGTATATGTACACAATACCTTATTGTTATATATAAATCTAGTATCTCTCACTCTTTTTTTTTTTCAAATCTTCTCCAGGCTTGTTGAATCCACTTGCATTAACGGTTAGCAGCTAAAACTAGTATATAGACATCAAACGTAACAGGCTTGATGATGGATTTTTTTTTTACTTGTATTCGCAAAAGAGATCCTAACCACTAGTACCGCAGCTCCGAATTTATATTAAGCCCTTTTGGTATTTTGTTTTGTTGTATAAATCGATATAAGCTTTGTCTTAGGTACATGAATTCTCCGGCTGACAACAACAAGCTGTACCTTCCCGTGCCAATGTCGACGTACGCTTGTAGGTTTTACTCATTTCTACTTATCATTCCCAAACGAACCCTGCAACAAAAGAAGGTCAGCCAGCGTGACCACGTTGTCCGAAAGTCTCGGCCGTCCGATTGGACGGACGGACGGCCTCTATCAGGCCAGTTCCGATCATTTTTCAACAAAGCCCTCACACTTTAGTAAAATATAACCTGCCGTCTAGCCCACTCTTTCAAGTTTTTATTCAAAACAGCCATCGAACTTTACTAAAATTAAAGATCAGTCCATATCAACCAGACTGTATAATCATATATATGAGTACATCATGTCACGCACGTAAACAAACAAAACAAAACAAGCGCACTTAAAATATACGTCATACAAACAAAAAAATTAAAACACATAGATACATGTACGACACATAGTTAGCCACCGGCCATAAGCGACAACGCCGCGCAGATTTATAGTTAATTAGTTATTAGCGCTCTCGTATAATATGCTAAACCGTGACTAGCACGTATGACAGTCGTCCAAAGTAGTATTATACTCCATCCACATGACAAGATTCATCATCCATGAACGTACGTACTGCTCTACGCGTGTATATACACGGCTATAGAAATGTACGGTAGTGTTCCACGTGCCCCTAGTCGTTGTTATCTGTCACCTGCATATGGTTCCATATCGTTGTCACGAAGGAAGCAATTTCTTAATTTCTGGCACTTTTTATCCTCCCTAGGGTTTTCGTTAAAACAAGAAACATCCTGCCTGACCAAAAGTAAAGTAGTAATTACCTTTTTACCTGACTTTCTCATAAATTCCCCTGTTTCGTAAAAAAGTTGTCATCGCAGGCCAACCTCAGTTGAGATTTTATTAGAGCAGCTCCAGTGAATATAAAAGTCGAACCGAGCACACTGTGAGAGTGCGGATGCTACACATGGTTTGAACCGAGATATCAATCTCAAAACATAGGTTTTCCTAGTCAAGTGTTGTTGGTAGCTTGCCAACGACATTGATCAGTTTGTATTATTTTTAAACTCCTCTTAATAAAAAAAGATAAAGTCCCGGTGAAGAAAAAATAACCCAGATATCAGTCACACCAAGAGTTCTGCAGTCGAGAGAGCAACGACAAATATACATTCGTGGATCTCCGCAACCAATGCTCACACTACAGATATCGAACCATCAACCCACTACATAATTTGTATGTTCGGTTCACACCTCACTCTGGAGCTGCCCTTATCTCATTATTGTTTTCAAAATTCTTGTAGGTATGAAACAATAAATTTATCCTCATAAATCCCATTTCATCTCATGAGACTTTTATATATTTGTTCACCAACATTTTTCGTTCACCAGCATTAGTTTATTTGATTATTATGAAACTTGTATAAAACCTCCACTAAAACTGACATTAGAAGAATATAGGTACACCTCCACTCCCTTTTATTTATAAAGTGCACATGTATAGTACATCAACATATTCAAATTTCAAGATCTTTGACTAATAATAATTTTACTAACAATTTTTAATTATCATAACACAATCTTGGTATGATTAGATTTAATAATAAAATTACTCTCCCATTATCATAAGTTTATTAATATAAAACAAAAATAAATAGATGGTCAAAGTATAATTTGGAGGACCGTACCATGTTAAGTGTTGTGTCGTATAAAAGAGAATGGAGGGAGTGACCTCTATATACATGTCTTTGGTAGTATACTTTTTATGTCCTAAAATTTATTAAAACTCAATTTGATCCTTAAATAACTGCAATTTTGACCTTCCAATGTAATTTCTCTACACCAGTACACAAGTACTAAGCAGCATTTGTATAGGCCCAGTGGGCTTTCTGTGTGTACTTCGATAGGATAGGCCCGGCGAAGAAAACTCAGACACACCGAAATGGTGACTTGTCAATGGACTTTCCGCCTAATACACATGTACCTTTTGCTGGCCCATGCCCTACTTATCGGGCTCATTAGGCTCTCACCATCACAAAAGGAAAAAAAAAAGAGCGAGAGAATTATTATTTGGTACTGAAAGCACTCGAAAATCTAACGCCAGACAACGATCTTCGCAAAATCAAACGCATGCTAGCTCAAGAACATGCTAGGCAGAGTAAACAGTACATGATTCTCCTAACTAGGAGCGTAACATGCCACTACTTGTATGTTGAAATTTTTATGAAATACACTAGTAAATATAAATATACTAACAATCAAGACCACACCGACCTCAAGGACATGGAAACAATACATGATTCGCCTAACTAGCAACGTGCAGACGTCAGTGGCTGTTCAAAATTTTGTGAAGAAACTGGCTGGCACCCGCGCGTTGCCACTGGCGCAAGCAAGATTAGCAATTTGCACTAATAGTATGTATCATCTGATTCCATTCATGTATGCCATTCGTTAAGATCATTAAAAATGATGATAAACCCTTTAAGGTAATCTGTTTTGAGCATCATATAGAGAGAAGAAAGTTTGAAATTGAACATTTTCTGATAAAATCCAATGATGCAAAGTTTCACAGCGACAAAAATTTTAGCGAAGCAATAGTCTTGAAAGAGACGATTTTAGGTTGAAAAAATCTTGCTGTTGGTCCTTTAAACACAGCGAAATAAATTGTCAGCTCATTGGTTAGCCAATTCTTTGTCTTGGATGCCAAAATTTGGCAATCAGATCGAAGCTCAAGTGTAAGAAGCGGTCACTTCGATGAATCGAAGGGACATAACATTATAACTGCCATAAAAACAAAAAGTGAATCCGCAGCTAGCGCCGTCGGTGTGCACCACCAGCTGGGACGCCGCCGCCGCCTGATGGTGGTGCCCACGGAGCATTGACCTGCGTGCCACATAGCTCGGCATCGTCTGCAGGCAGAAAGCTCCCCTGGATCGCGGCTGTGGTCGCCGTGTCCATGATGACATTCCGGTCGGCCAGTTCCCCGCCGCCGCAGGTGAGAAAGCACCAGGCGGCGTACTTGCACGGCAGGCGTTGGACGATGACGTAGCGGCCGGACATGTAGCGCTTCATGACGTAGCAGTCATCGCCGCCCTGCACCGTGGGGTGGGCCAGAGCTGACCCTAGCGACGGCGACGGCGACACTGGTGCGGCGGGGGGCGCAGTAGTTGCCATGCTGGGAATGGCGGCGGCGGCATCGACGGCGACGGTGGTCGGGGGGTAGTCGCAGATGAGGTGGCAGTAGTCCCAGTAGATGGGGCAGCGGTGAATCAGCAGCGGGTAGCGCCCCGTGCACAGGAAGCAGTAGTACATCTCAAAGTTTTCGTTGTCATCGTCAGGGGACGTCGTCGTCGTGTTCACGTTGCCATGTTCCACCGGGATGGATGTTGTCGCGGCGCCGGAGACCATGGCTGCGAGGAGAAGGGTGAAGAGGCTGAAGGCATGGAGGAGGAAGGAAGCTGTGGAAAGAGACATGCCAGGCAGAGCAGATGGCTTGTGCGTTGTTGCCTTCGTGTGAAGCTAGCTACATGGTGGCATGCATGGTGAAGTATTTATACTTCCAACAATCCAAACAAATGGGAATTTGTTTTACAAATTTACATATGGAAAAACAATTTTCAGAAATATCTTCCTCTCTATGTCGTCAAGGACATGCCAGTAAACAACACATGATTTTCCTAACTAGCAAGTAAACAACATATGATTCTCCTAACTATAGCAACGTACACATGCCAATACTTGTGTGATCAAATGAAATTTTTGAATCGAAATTCAGTGAAAACTTAAATACTCATCAAGAACACGCCGACCTAAAGATTCTCCAATAGTACCTGTGTGTTCAAACTATGAACAACGTACACATACGCATGCCAATAGGACCTGTGTGTTCAAATTTTCTGACGGTGAAAAATCAAATACTCATAAAACACACACCACGTTGCATTGATTTAAAGAACATGTAAACAATGCATGATTCGCCTAGCTAGCAACGTACGCATATTAGTACTTGTGAAACTTAGACCGGTACCCCGTGCGTTGCCGCGGGCGTAATCAGAGAAGAAAGGTCGACAATTGAACTACTACTGACAAAACCAAACGTTTCGTAACAGCACATATATATCAGCGAATAAACGATATTATGAACACACGAGTATATATATTGAAATTGGAGGAGAACTAGCTGATATTTATGTGCCGTGAAGTTTTGTGAAATATCAGTGAATGAAGCGTTAACGGAAAGCTGCAGATAAAGATTGGCGACCTGCGCGCAGATCGAGTCGGAGCTCGTCGTTCTCCTCCAATTCGTTTCACACCTCCATATAAACAGAGAGCCGGAGCCGGAGCTTCATGACATCGATCGGCACATAAATATCAGCGAAGCAATATTAGTATTGAAATGTTATCTTGTACAGATGATTTTATGCTAGCACTAGCACTTATTAGCTGCCGTTTCATCTGAAGGACTGGATAGGCAACCAGAGAGGGTGAATGAGAGCCTCAAAATTTTTTTTGAAACTTTAGGTCCTCGACTTGGCAAACAACCCTAAGAGCAAAACCTCATAAGATGCGAGTGATACACGTCCTAATGGGTAGCAAGATATCCCACGCGAAGTCTTAGGCACAAAGGGAACCCCACGAAAGAAGATGGAAGTAAGAGCCGATCAAAACAAGCAAAAACAGCCTTTCTAGCACAGGGATGGACTGTCCGGACCCCCTAGTGCAGACTGTCCGCAGGTTAGAAGGAGTGGACCAAACTTCAGACCCAGAATGAGCGAAATCAGTCTTTTCGGCACAAGGACGGACTGTCCGGGCCACCAAGTGCGGACTGTCCGCGGGTCAAAAGTAGTGGACCAATTTTCAGACCCAGAACGCAATTGAAACACACCAAAACTTAACTTACAAACTGTCCGGGCTCAAAGGGGCGGACTGTCCGCAAGTCAAAAAATCAGCACGAACAGAATCGCGCGAAAATCGTCCGGAACAAGGAAATTTCGATTTCTCTGTCAAATCAACTCTGATTGCCACGAAATTTTAACCGTAAGTTCACAAGGCAATAGGGAATCTACCTCTAAAAGGTAATGGCCCAATTTGACACAAATCAAGAGAAATCAAGAAAGGGGTGAGAAAACCGCCAAGGACTCGCCATGAACACAAAATCACACCGATCTACTTGCTCGTGAGGAATTAGCTCAAACCCTTCGGTGGGATTGATCCTCTCACATTATAGCTTGAATCAACACAAGAAAAACAGACTCAAACGGTGCAAAATCGAAGAAATTCGACCACAAAATTGTAGGGGGAAGAGAAACTCGGGATGAATAACTCAAGAACAACAAGAACACAAATTCATCACGAAATTCACATGAAGGTAAAAGCCTAGAGGGAACGAGCACACTAGGGGGTGCTCTTCCCATGAACAAATCACTATAAAAGTCTTGCAGTGGACCTCACCCACTCTGAAAGACTAGAGACTGGGAAACCCTAACACTGGAATGGGAGAGGTGAGACCGAGTGGAGGTAGTCCCTCTTATTTATACTCTTATTACATAATTCTACTTCTACCCCTAGATATTCTAAGAGAGAACCACCTAGCCAGGGGCATTATGGTCCAAGTCGAGTTTTCTTGATCCGACGACCACCGCGCCTCCTCACCGGTAGCCTTGCTCTGAAGCGATCTCCCCGATGCCACCACGTGTCGTCCGTCCGCATCGGGACCTCCGCCCGGGTTTTGAGGCCCAAACCCACGAAACCTGTCGCCGATGGTTTTGAGGACAAACCACCAAACTGCCCGCGAGTATTGTACCACGTACACATCCCCCGTTGATGGTTTTGAGGCCAAACCACCAAACCGTCGCTGATGGTTTTTAGGGAAAACCACCAAACCGTTCGCGAGTAGCGTAGCCCGTACACGTCCCCCGCCGTGTGCACTTGCGCTTGTCGATGTCCCAAGTGTCAGCCGCCACAGCTGGCCACCCAGCCATCTGGTCCGTCAGTCCAAGCCTAGCGTCCGCCCTTCACCGCAACCGGTCCATCAGCATGGCACGCTCTACTTGACCTTCTCCCGACCGCTGCCACCGCATTCGGACTCCACACCTACACATCACAAGCCAAGAGACACCGTTTTGACACATAACCCTGTGCTAGGGGATCAGTAGAACCACCGAACCAATCACACACCAAAGTGTTGGCATGTTGACAATCGCTCATCACAACCATAAGGGTGCTCCACAATGGTTATGTAAAAACCATGTGTTTGCAATCTCCCCCTTGATGAGTGCATTGTCAACACCAACACAAAGCCAGAGAAAACCCACTCAAGTGACCAAAAGCCAAAGAAAAGCTCAAAACGGGTCACTTGCAATGAGCAAAGCAAAACCAACAACTTGGTCCCTAAAGATATGGGCAATGGCTCGACGCAACCAAGCAAAACAAGCTCAAGGCACCTGAAAGCAGCTAGACCCTCAAGACAGAGGCAAACGGCTTGACACGTCTAGCAAAACAAATGTGCAACTGCCCCTTAACAAGGGCATCAACCTCACAAATGCATATGAATGCACACTCTGGATTTGTGAAATCATTCTCCCCTTGTTGGTAAATGCACTTATCAAGCTCTCACAAAAGAAGCTCCCCCTCAAATCATGCTATGAGATGCACAATGCGAATGTACAAAACTTCAGGAGTATAGCAAGTGGATTAAAAACATGCTCAAGTTGGTACGGTATATGTATTACAATAGGCGCAAGACAAGGCCAATGCTCAAACTGATCAAATGAAACAAAATATGAATCATAAGCATTTTGACCAATTTTAAGCATATCTCATAAAAGGTGTTCACCAAAGAGGATAGCTCATAGCACATATAAGCAGGAAATCAAACTAGTGCTAGCACATGTATACAAAAGTGAACTACCCCATATAACGATCATACATCATGTCTCAAGGAAGCACTTAACACTTGTAGCTTTAACAATGATCGGAGTTTTACAACGGATTACAAGGTTATTGTTAGACATGTGTATTTGAGAGGATCAAAACTGTCCACCGAAAATTATGTTATTTTTATCATGTTTTGCAACCACGCCGAATTCATCCCTATGTGCAAGTGGGAAGCTGTCTCATCACGAGTGGTTGAGGACTAGCACTACAATGCCCAAGTTCATCTCACTCGAAAGAATGAGAAGCAATCTCATGACATTGCCGTGGGACAGTAAAGATCCAACTCTAAACCATTTTCATCATAACTTAGCTTAGATATCAAGTTTTAGCATAAAGATATCAAGGATCCGAGTTAAGTGTATGATTCAAGAAACATGAGACATAGCAACTAAAGCATACATATGAAAGCACATGGATTTCAACATATCCTACACATGCTAGTTGCCATCTCAAGGGTGAAAAATTTTCCAAGTTTCATCAAGTATTAAGCATGTTCATATTTTCAAAAACAGGCTTAGCTCATAACATGTATCAAGATGATAAAAAAGAGCATAAGCTGCTATATAGCCATCATGTATCCATAGACCATATCAATAAGAGCATAATCTTAATTAACAAGCTATACAAGTGAAGCTAAGCACATGATATATAATACCTGATGATATGCAATGCAATATGATACAAAAGCAAAAATAAAAGCAAAAAGAAAAAAGCCAAAGACTAGTGTACAAGAACAAAACCACCCTCATATAAAAAGGATAGCACACTCCCAACTCCCCTCGCAAGCGTGCAAACTGGATTTGATCGAGGGGTTTGGTGAAGATGTTGGCTTTCTGGTTCTCGGTGCTGATGTGTATCAAGTCTATGGTACCCTTCTCATAGTTGTCTCTTAGGAAGTGGTACCTCACCTCTATATGATTGGTTTTGGAATGAAGCACTGTGTTTTTAGCTACACTTATGGCACTGGTGCTATCACAGAAAAGAGGCATTCGAGTGAACTCTAAGCCAAAGTCTCTCAAGGTAGCAACTATCCAAAACAGCTGAGAACAGCAAGCAGTAGCAGCAACATACTCAGCCTCACATGTGGATTGGGCAACAGAAGACTGCTTGCAAGAGGACCAAGAGACTAGAGAAGAACCCAAAAATTGACAAGTACTAGAAGTAGATTTTCGCTCAGTACGATAACCAGCATAATCAGCATCTGAATAACCCGAGAGAGAAAGAGTGGAAGCGGTCGAGTACCAAAGGCTGAACTCTGGAGTGAAGTGGAGGTACCTCATGATCCGCTTGACGGCTTGACGATGAGAGGTGCGCGGCGAAGACTGAAAGCACGCACAAAGACAGACCGCGAACTAAATGTCTGATCTCATCGCCATCAGGTACAGCAGCGACCCGATCATGCTGCGGTACTCCTTTTGGTCCATGGCTTCTCCCTCCAAGTCTTCATCCAAGGCAATGGTAGTCTCCATGGGCGTCGAAAGAGACTTGGCCTCACCCATGTCGAACTTCTTCAGCAGGTCCTTGGTGTACTTGCCTTGGTGTACAAACGTTCCTTCTTGAGTTTTCTTAATTTACAACCCGAGAAAGAATGTCAACTCGCCAATCATACTCATCTCGATCTCCCTGCTTATCAAATCAGAAAACCTTGCCACAAGGGCATGTGAAGAGCCACCAAAGATTATATCATCCACGTATATCTGAACAAAGAGAATGTCTTTGCCTTACTTGAGGAGAAACAAAGTCTTATCAATAGAGCCCATGGTAAAACCCTTCCCAAGCAAAAAGGATTTCAACCTAGCATACCATGCTCTCGAGGCTTGTTTGAGACCATACAAGGCTTTGTGGAGTTTATAGACATAGTCTGGGTGCTTGAGATTTTCAAAGCCAGGGGGTTGTCTCACATACACTTCCTCCTCTATGTCTCCATTGAGAAAAGCACTCTTGACATCCATCTAATACAGCTTGAACCCTTTTGAAGCTGCAAAGGCTAAAAGGATTCTAATGGCTTCTAAACGGGCAATAGGAGCAAAGGTTTCCTCAAAGTTTATCCCCTCTTTCTGGCAAAACCCTTGAGCAATCAACCTAGCCTTGTTCCTAACTTCACCCCATCCTCACTCTGCTTGTTCTTAAACACCCACTTGGTACCTATGTGATGACGTTGTGGAGGTGGAGGAAGTAGGACCCAAACTTGATTTCTCTCAAAGTTCTCTAACTCCTCATGCATGGTATTGACCCAATCAGCGTTAGATAAAGCGTGTCCAATATCTTCGGGCTCAAAATCAGCAATAAAAGTAGAATGCGCAAAATGAGAGATTTCATAGGACTTGTTGCGAGTGACACGCTGGTTGAGGTTACCGATCATGGTCTCAGGAGGATGACGATGCTGAATGTGTACAGGCGCCATCCTTGATGAAGTAGCCTCCCCCTCAACCACAACTGGAGCTCCCTTAGGTGCAAGAGAGGGATACTGGTTGTTCGACCCCCATGAAGTCGAACAAGAAGGATCGAGGCCACGAACAGACATAGTCGTCACAGGGTTGACAGGGGTAGCCGGTGGAGTCGACTCGGGACCACCCCAATCGGCATCGTTCTGCTCCTTCTCCACAAAGATGCTTTCACCCATCTCCTGGTCACCTGCACGCTCAAAGACAGGAGAGTAACAAGGTGTGGTTTTGTCAAAGGTAACTTCACAAGTCTCCATGACGCGGTTAGTCTCAAGATTAAGTACTCTATATGCACGAGAGTGAGTAGCATAACCGAGAAAAATGCCATCAGAAGACCGAGATTCAAACTTATCGAGATTACCTTGCTTGAGAATGAAGCACTTACACCCAAGGACTCTAAAGTAGCTTACCTTAGGAAGCTGCCCAAACCGCAGCTCATAAGAAGTTTTCTTTGTAAAAGCTCGAAGAAAGATGCGATTTGAAACATAGCACGTTGTGTTGATTGCTTCGGCCCAAAAGCGCCTAGGAGTCCTATGCTCATCGAGCATTGTCCTGGCCATTTCCACAAGGGTCCAATTCTTGCGTTCAACAATCCCATTCTGCTGAGGCACATAAGGTGAAGAAAACTGATGTTCAATACCCAAAGACTTGTAAAAGGCTTCAAAATGAGAGTTCTTGAATTCAGTGCCATTTTCACTGCGTATAGCTCTTATGGCATTCTTGGGAAGTTCATTTTGTAGCCTAAGAACCAAATCCCGCACATGGGAAAATGCCTCATCCTTGGACTCCATAAAAAAGACCCAAGAATAGCGAGAAAAGTCGTCCACGATCACAAGAACGTACCACTTCCCACCATCCGACCGAACTCGGGCTAGACCTACAGTGTCCATATGAAGAAGCTCACCGGGTTGTTTGGTCATCACTTGGTTCACAGGGGAATGAGAAGCGGCTACCATCTTCCCGTGATGACACGGGTAACAGACCAAGTCCTTCTTGAACTTTAGCTTAGGCAATCCTCGGATTAGATCAAAATAGCTCAACCTTGCAAGCAAGTCGAAGCTCAAATGACCAAGCCTCCTATGCCACTTCCAAAGCTCAGAAGAAGTGCCTGCCACCAAACACCGAGAGACGCCAAAAGAGCGAGAAAATCAGCACAAAAGATAAGCCCAAAAGGTACAATCGAACACACAAGATCACCACGCGAATCAAGTATGCGAGAAAGACCTGGCTTAAAATGCACTTCAAAACCATCTCTAAGGAGTTGCGAAACCGAAAGGAGATTGAAATGCAAACTCAAAACCAAAGCAACATCCTTGAGCACTCGAAAGGACCTTACCGAAAGGAGTTACGAAACCGAAAGGAGATTGAAATGCAAACTCGAAAGGAGTTCTCATTGAGCCTTACCGACCCATGAGAAAGGACCTTACCCTTACCATTGTCCCCAAATGTGATGTACTCCTTGGAAGTCATGGGACTAAGGCTGGAGAACCAATTTGAATTTCTAGTCATGTGACGTGAACACCCGGAATCAATAAGCCATATGTTCTCCAAGCCTCCATGCTGCATCAATAGAAAGACATGGGATGAGCAAACGATCCAACACTGGGGTTAGTAAACTGAGGAGAAAACCAGTGCTGGGTCATTTGCCCTGGAAAAGTGTTAGGAAAAACACCATACATGCCATGTCCCATGGGAGAGTAGCGATCACCACGAGAGAGAAAATGTGGTCCGCTAGAAGTGTAGGACTGAGAGCCACTGCCACAGGACCGAGAGTCGTATTGAGAACGACTTGGACCCCGCCGGGCATGACCATCACGTGGTCTCACAAACTGAGGCCTAGCACCCTGAGGTCTTGCACCTCTAGGTCTAGCATTGCTCCTCTGAGCAGGTGAGGCATGCATGCCATGAAATGGGTGATGCATGTTCTGGTGTGAAAGCTCAAACTTACACCTCTCATCTCTCTTCCTCCTAAAGCAGAACTCAAACAAGTGACCATCCCTCTTGCAATACTCATAGTGGTACACTTCTCTCTTGGGTTGTGGGTGACTCACTCTGTTGTGGACATGGTCACTCTTAAAGGTAGTTTAGCCTTAGGAAGGGGCTTATCAGAGATGTTTGGCAAAGTGTCAAATGGGTTCCTGAGGTGATTAGGTTTTAGAATCCACACTTGTTTTCAAGGTGGAGCTTTGGGATTCTCATCAATCATTCCATCCCTCACAATGGGCTTGGTAGGCTCAGAGGGCTTAGGTGGGTTTATCTTGATGAGCTTGGGAGGATTGGTGGGTTTCTCACTCATGCTCAAACAACTATGTTCACCAATCTTGCCAAAAACATTGTCACTCTTCCCACCTGAAATAAAGCCTAAACCTATTGTGTCAGTACCCCTCTTGTACTAACTCATCATCATACCCAACTGTGGCTCACTGCAAGAAAGCCAACTCAACATGTGCCGAAGGAATGTGTTTTCCTCTTCGGTCTTTTTCTTGTCATGCCTACAGTTAGCTAGCTCTAGATCTAAAGCCTCACAGCAAGCACACTTAGCTCTAGCATCACCACTTGTACTAGACTACTCAAGCAAAGTTATAACAGCAACCTTCTCAGAGAGCTCATTGCGTAACTCAACACAAGACTTGCAAGCCCCCAAAATGACTGGCTTGGATCTAACCTCATCAAACTCATTGCGCAAAGCAGAGTACTTGGACTACAAAGAAACGAGACTAGACATGTGAACAGCACATTCATCGCATTCAGTCTCATCGGACACAACAACCCTATCCTTCTTAGCATGCTCAAGCTCATCTAGCACTGCAAGATACTTAGCCTTGAAACCATTGCGTTCTTGAGCCGCACGAATTAGCAAAGCATCTTGCTTGAGCATGGTGTCAGTCACAGAATCAAGCTCAGCGAGAAGGGATTCGACTGTATGTTCTACCTCAGGGTTGGTGTCGACCTCTTCTTTGTCGCCGGTGGTTGTGTTGTTGTTGAACGCCATGGTGCAGTAACCTCCTCGGTGCTCATTGGCGTAGAAGCTCAAGCCGTTGAACTTGTTCTCCACCTTCTTCTCGGCCTCATCATCACTTGGTGGAGAATCACTGTCGGAGTCGACGTCACTAAAGTTCATGACCAGAGCGCGCTGCTTTGCTTGCAATGCCTCAAAGTATTTCTTGTTCATGCGCTTGGGGTCAAAGTCCTTCTTGGGCTTGTACTTGCGGGAGGACGACTCATGCTTGTCCTTGTGCTTGGTGTAGTCATTCTTGCCGGAGTAGCTCTTGTTGGGGCAGCTGGCAACGTAGTGGTCGAGCTTTCCACACTCAAAGCAACCTTGCTTGTTGCCACCACGTCTACGGTTCAAGCGGTTATTGTGAAACCGCGAGAACTTGCTGATTACTAGCACCAGCACCACGTCCCTCTTATTTATAGTCTTATTACACAATTCCACTTCTACCCCTAGATATTCTAAGAGAGAACCACCTAGCCAGGGGCATTATGGTCCAACTTGAGTTTTCCTGATCCGACGGTCACCGTGCCTCCTCACCGGCACCGTAACCTCCGCCTGGGTTTTGAGGCCCAAACTCGCAAAACCTGCCTCTGATGGTTTTGAGGACAAATCACAAAACCGCCCGCGAGTATCGTACTGCGTACGCATCCTCCGCCGATGGTTTTGAGTCCAAACCACCAAACCGTCGCCGATGGTTTTTAGGGCAAACCACCAAACCGTTCGCTAGTAGCGTAGCCCGTATGCGTCCCCCGCCATGAGGGAGCTCTCCTTCGTCGACGACAGCAGGCAGCCAATGCCAGATGTAGCAGTCTTGGCGTACATTGACATGTACGGCCATGACCTCCCTGATGATGCAGTGCAGGTGCTCCATGTGGCCACAAGGGTGGGAGACAAGGAGCTGTCCAAGGCACTGGCAGCGATCACAGCGGCATCCAGGGCAGCAGGGTTGGAGGAGGCATAGAGCTTCTGATGCAGGAGTAGCAGTTGCAGACAGGATCTCATGTATCTTAGGATAGGGTTAGCGCTGGCCGGTCGTCCACCGGTTGAGTTAGGTTCTGTTAGACTTAATTTGATGCACCCCCACGATCTCACCCTGCAGTCGGTGGAGGGGCAGGTAAAAGGTCAGCGGTGCTGTCCATCCCTCCCACTGTAGCAGCATGGCATTAGGCCATGCCCTGTAAAGGTAGAGGTACGCCAGCAGGTAGTGGGCTAGTCTAGTCATGTCTAGGAGTAGTTGGAGCTGGTTAAAGCCTTATACTTTAGAGGTAGGTAGTTGGTGTATCCACCGACTGGCTAAGACATCGGCTTGTACATATATTCAATCCATGGCAATGGAAGAGCTAGTTCAGCAGGCCAAACCATTCTGGGAGACTCAGGTTTCAGGAACTGAAACTTTGAGTAGAGTGTGTGTGTGTTTGCTGTGGTCAGTGAAGCTCTTGCCCCTCACATCTCGTCCAGGCAGCTGGCCAACACTGGTGCTTGTGGGTGGGTGTGTGAGTGTGTGGGAAGACAAAGCTCAGCTCTTCTCCACTCGAGGGCCTCGGGAGGAGTCGAGGGTGGGTCAAGCAGGAGCTGCTCACCTAGAATCTAGTCGGCGGCCAACACTGCTGGTCAGTGTCACTGGTCGGCACCTTCCTCAGGTAGTAGCTAGTGGTCGGTGCTAGTTTCTAGCGCCAACACATGGTATTAGAACCTTACATCGTTCCTAGGCCCAATGGCGGGTGATGGCGGATGCGGTGCTGTAGGATGCGGGTGCTGAGGGGAAACTCCAGCTAGTGGCGCAGCCACAGCAGGTAGAGGTGCGCGTGGTCAAGGAGTATGGAGGGACCAACTCCTGGTCGATGCTCACCCGCACCAACTACTGGGAGTGGGCTGTCCAGATGACGTGGAAGTTCTGCATCCAGAGGTGGTGGGAGGCCGTGGAGGTCGACAACGCCGGTGAGGAGGCAGAGGTGGGCGTCATGGAGGGGATCATGGCTACCATGCTGGGCGAGTTCCATGAGGCGCTCGGCCAGAAGAAAACTGCGAAGGAGGCATGGGAGATGCTGGAGTCGCTCCGTGTAGGCTCGGATCGAGCCAAGCGGGCCAAGGTTTAGCAGCTGCGTCAGGAGCTCAATGGCATCCGGTTTAAGTCCGGGGAGTTGGTGGAGGACTTCGTGCTCTATCTTTAGTCGCTGGCGAGCCAGCTCGCCACCTTTGTCAAGCTAGTGGAGGACGAGGACCTCGTCAGCAAGCTGCTCTGCGTGGTGCCTCCAAAGTACTCGCAGCTCGCCATGTCCATTGAGACGATGTTTGACATCTCCATATTGTCTCTGGAGGATGTGGCGGGGCGGCTGCGGGTTGTGGAGAGTCACGGTGCAGCGTCGCTAGAGCGGGAGGACAGCAGCAAGCTGCTTGTAACATCTCTGGTGTTATATTAACTAAACCTGCCATGTCATCATATGCACTACAAAGCATTCATGATTAGGTCAACTTTGATGTGCCATGGCCGCCGGCGAGGGTGCACCCAAGCTCCGCCGCACCCGAGCTCTGCCGCACAAGTGTTACCGCCGCACCCGAGCTCCGCCGCACCGCCATAGCCGCCGGCGAGGGTGCCGCCGTCGCTCCGCCGCCACGTTAGCTAGCCCAAGTTGCTCGCCGTGCCGAGATGAGCCTGTAGGACCAAACCTCGTCGCCGAAGACCTCGCTGTCGGCGAGAAATCGCCTGTCAACCGTCGCGCCGCCGTCGGTCAGCGCGGGAACACTGTGCGTATTTCCTTTTTTTCTTTTTCCAAAAAATGATTTAAATGCTATTTTCTTTAAAAATCATAGTAATTCATATACAGCTCCAAAAATTTTGAAAATTTTTGTGTGTGTTCTTTATGATTTCATCTACCTAGGAAAAATATGAAATGCCAAATTTGAGTACTTTTTGCATATGTTAAAATTAGCTCTTTTAATTGAAAAATAGACCTTCAATGATTTTTAATAAATAAAATAATTGGCTTTTAATTTTGAAATTTGTTTTGCCATCTAATTAGACCAAGAGCTTTTCAAAATAAAATTTTGAGCTTAATTAGACAACTTTAATTTTTATGCCTTTATTTTATGCTTTTAAATAATTAATTAATCTCGTTTAATTAAGTTAATCATTATAGGAATTGTTTGACTTTGGGATTGATTGATGACCTTGGGTCATTAACCCTAATGACCTTTGGCACTTTAATTAATTATTTGCGCTTACTTGGATCATGTCATTAGGGCTTAATTAACGTTATTTCATGTGTTTAATAACTTTCGTAAATAATGTAATTAACCCTAATGATCTTAATAAATATGTTTGGGTTGACTTGCAACTTTATCGTGAAAGAAAGTTGTACTCAAGCCATTAATCTGATCATACATCCATCGGGCATCATGTCTATTATTCCATCATGTTGAAGCATATGCTTGTATCGTATAGTTTCCGATAACGGAGAGTTTAACGTTGTCACCCCAGATCCAAAGGAAGAGCAGACTCTGGAGATTGGAATTGATCCATAGCTCGAGACCATCTACCCCGACCATCAAGGCAAGCCCCGGATGCATTCAAACCCTATTCTATTTTTATAAAATTTTTATTGCTTCAGTTATGATATGTTGCATTAAGTAATAGGAGTCAAGTGAAAACCCACCAACTGCATTACCTGTCTTACTTCCATAATTCCTTGTTACCTGTTCTAGAAGATGCGTAGTAATGCTTAGCCCTGCTTAGTTAATTAATTGTTCAGAGATAAAAGAATAAAAAAGATGAGTTTGGTTTTATCTGTTGAAATCATGATGATAGTTAATAAATCGAGTCCGGACGGCTAACTTGCATTGGGAACAGAGTCCCTCTGTAGTGTTTCTGTCTGTTGATGCCCTAGGTCCCGTGTCGATGGTGAACTGGTGACATCGAGAAATTAGAAAATCCACATGCATGAAGTGATATACTGATGGTTGGAGCCAGGTTTATCATGGAGTGATTTATAGTGGGCCAGAGTTCCCACATATGTCATAGTGTGTTATACTATGGGTTTAAGTTCCCATGTATATCAGTACATTGGGTTGAAGTGCTCAGGTGTATCATGTGTTGATATATGGCTGCGGTTGTTATCCCGGTATATCGGTTCACCTGCTATGCTTAGGAGTTAGAGTCTCCTGCATATCAGTAACCTAGGTCCCAGCTAGGTATTAAAATGGATTCGATTCGCCGTTGCTTCTCGGAGAAGAAGACTCAATCGATGTTCATCGTCGTAGTAACAACTTGAATAATGAGTAAGATTTAAGAAGGAAGTTGGTTGGTAATTTTGATCTTGAACAAAACAGCTTTTCTTTCTTTCAAGCTTTTCTGCAAAATTTCTTATCTCCTGCAAGCCTTACCTTGTCCCTCTAGCCTGCATTTTCTAATTCTTCACCTCTCTTTTTTGTCGGGTCAGTCTTGTTGAGTATTTTTGTACTCAAGGTTTGTTGAACCGTTGTTGTAGGTGAGCCTCATGGGCAGGAATGTTTCGCATCCTGCTGCATGACCGTCGTCGAGGAAAGTGACGATGAATAGGATATCTTGCTCTTGGGTAGAGCATATAATCAAGGTTGATATAATAAGTTATATGGTTATTCCACTGCTATATGGTTTGTAATAATCCAACTTATGGTTTGTAAATGGATTGTAAACTTATGTTATTGTAATCCTTCCGCTATTTTACTCTGATGTATATTATTTGTATAAAACTGTTGTAATACTGCAATGTCTCTTTGTAATGATTGATCCTGCCCGGAGAATCATGGATGATTCGGGATTTACCCGATAGACCTTTTAAGTTTTATAGAACACATTCATGGTTATTTGGAGTCTGTTTAGACAATAATCATGCATGCGAGCCATAGGATTTAGGAGGTTCTGCCACACTGCTGCTGACCGAGGAGGAGTGTACTACGCGCATGAAGCAGCGGCGGTCCGGGGAAGGCTCTTCCGACCGCGGTGGTGACCACGGGGAAAAGCAGCACGGCAAGAAGTGCAACATTGACCCGAACGCGTGCCAGCGTTGTGGGAAGGTGGGGCACTAGGCGCGAGAGTGCTCGAGAAGTGCCCGGAGATGAAGCCGGGGAAGGAGGAGGCCCACCTGGCTCAGCATGACAGTGACGACAAGCACGAGCTTTTGATAGGGGTGTACTGTGCGCTGGAGAACGGCGAAGCAGAGAAGGCAGAGGCGGAGCTAGGGACTGTGTCGTAGGCTATCCATCTCGACGAGCCACGTGCACAGGCCCATCTTGGTGCAGTCGACATGCTGGAGTAGGTGGTGGTGTCCCGGGAAGTCATCTCTGACGAGGCGGCATGGGACAGGCGAGGGGCGGGGGACGAGCCCGCGGATGCAGAGGTGGAGGAGCCGCCGAGCCCAGCCACGGAAGGCTCGCCTGCTCACTCCTCTGTTCTTAATGGTGGCGAGGCCACAGAGAAGCTGGTGGCGGGGAACGAGCCCGCGGCTGCAGAGGCGGAGGAGCCACCAAGCCCAGTCGTGGAAGGCTCGCCTGCTCTTCACTCTGTTTCCTGTGCCAGCGAGGCAGAGGGAGCACCGGTGGCTGGGGAAGCCAGAGCGGTGGAGTCCGCGGTGGGGAAAGCACTAGAGCCTACGGTGACTGGGGCAGAGGAGCTGCCCAGTCCACCCAGAGCAGAGTCCCCTGCTCTCGACCGTTCTCTGTTCTGCTGGACACCCCCTCGACGGGGGGTCTCGGCTGTGATGGTGGGTCGGGGGGGCTCAGCCTCTGCCATGACGGAGGGTCCAGGGGGCTCGGCCTTGGCCACAATCGCGGGGGGCACGGCCTCGACCGCAGGATGGGCAGGCCCAAGCGTGGGGCAGGAGGCCTCGAGTCCAGACCAGAGGGCCTCGTCCAAGGGAGGAGCCCTGACCACTTGGCCAGGGGGTCGACGGCAGGACATCGGGCGGCCTCGATCCCGACCACGGGACGGGCGGTGTTGAGCATGACACCAGGGGCCACGACCGCAGCTCGGGTAGCCTCAAGCCCAGTCATAGGACGGGCGGCTTTGACCCCGGATTGAGAGGTCCTAACCGTAGGCCAGAGGGGATCGATCAAGGGGGCCTCGACTACGGGAGCGAACGACTTGACCGTGAGTCGGGCGGCCTCCACAACGAGCCAGGAAAATGTGACCACGGGAGGTGGAGTCTCGAGCACACGACAGGGAGGCGGAGTTCCGACCGCGGGTCGAGCGGCCTCTACCGTAGCAGCGCTGTCGGCCTCGACCGCGATCGCGACGCGGGCGGCCTTGAGGGACGCGGAGCTCCTTTCGCAAGCAGAAGCGGCCTCGAGGGTCATGGGGTTGCGACCGCAAAAGAGTCCCGCAAGGCAGCGATGGCTTCGTTTGAAGGCCGTGGAGTGGTGACCCGCCTTGATCCTAGGCAGGCGGACTTGACCGCGGGGCTGGGGAGGTCGCTCGCGGGTCTGGAGGGATCAACGGCCGGTCGGGGGGCTCGGCCTCGATCGCGAGGCGGGAGGCCTCGACCACGGGTTGGGCGGCCTTGGTCGAGAGGGGGGAGGTCTCGAGTGCAAGCCGCGGGGCCTCGACCTCAGGAGGGACCGCGGCACAAAGGGCCTCGACTAACAGAACTTTTCTGTAGCGAATGACCCAGCCTCAGGGAACACCGGTGGAGGAGCTGGCCACGTTCGCAGTTGAGGGATGCGATGCTAGAGGAGCACGCCTGGTACACCCAACGATGGGGGAAGGAACCGGACATCACTGGGGTGTACGACGACACGGGGGTGTGGGCGGGGGACATCGTTGTGTTCAAGCGCGAGATGGCAGATCATCTCAAGATGAGCGATCTCGGCGCACTCTCCTGCTACCTCGGCATTGAGGTAGAGCAGGGGAGGGACTTCATCACGCTAGGGCAGCAGAGGCTGCTGGAGCGGGCTGGCATGGCGGACTGTAAGTCCATGCCGACGACGATGGAGGAGCGGATCAAACTGTCTATCGGACAGCGGGTCATGGAGTATCCGTGGTAGGACCATCGGACGGCGGTGAAGAGGCTGAAACGACCTTGATTTCCACAAAGGGAAATCCACAGTGTCGGAGTGTAATATGACCATTTAAATCACATTACCCGATAACAGTTGAATCCATAATCCATACATCGAACAAAAGAGAGCAAATAGAGGGAGTTACAATAACTTATTACATCACCACAGGGCAGAATCAGAGTTCATGCAGCAAAACAGTAAAAGCTTGAGGTGCGAAAGCTATCTTCTTCTCTCCAACTTGAGCGTAGACACGAAACCCTCAATCACTGTACTCCCCAGATGAGTACTCACTCCTTAACCCTAAAACCAAATTTTTAGTACGATTTGTACTGACCACACTCCCACCCTATGCATTGCTTTGTGGAAGTGGATGCAAAAAT
>CM041635.1:58417096-58430979 GCA_023333625.1 Bothriochloa decipiens | reverse complement strand
ATCAACTCACACATCCAGCCTGGCACCCTCCAGGCCTTCCCCGGGTTCATCACGTCGCATCAAAATGTAAGCGAGTGAAGTATAGAAATATTAGCATAGCAGATAAGCAGGTGGCTATCATAACAACGGGTAAGCAGGTGATAGTTTATAACAAGGTAGGGCTCATCAAATAAATACTCTATCATGCAATCCTAGCATAGGCATAGCATTATAGCAACATGAATGTAAAGCACTAGCCATACTACAGTTGTCATGCGTAATGGGATATACGAGGTTGGATGGTGTGTGGCACCTTCACTGACGTAGCTGTCGGACTTCTCCTGGTAGTCACTGTCGTCAAGCTTGTCCTCGCTCGAGCCTGTAACGAGATTTAACGGTCGCGGAAGCGACCCCTATAGATTAGCACAAAGAACGAATGCAAAATAGAAGATCCAAATACACTCAAACATAGCCTAGATAGATAGGGCTCGATTTATAGAAAATTTGGATATGTGGATCATAATTTTCTGAGCTCGTATGAATTAGATATGAATTTTCAAAGATTTAACCATTTTCTGAAAAGAAAAAGGGCTCGAGGGTAAGGTCTCGATGGTTACGGTCTCGAGGGGTTACGGTCTCGAGGGTTACGGTCTCGAGGGGTTACGGTCTCGAGGGTTAGGTCTCGAGGGGTATGGTCTCGAGGATACTGTCTTGAGGGTTACGGTCTCGAGGATAGGTCTCGAGGGGTATGGTCTCGAGGGGTATGCTCTCGAGGGGTTACGGTCTCGAGGTTTAGGTCTCGAGGATACTGTCTCGAGGGGTATGGTCTCGAGGGTTAGGTCTCGAGGGTACGGTCTCGAGGATACGGTATCGAGGGGCATGGTCTCGAGGGTTACGGTCTCGAGGATTAGGTCTCGAGGGGTACGGTCTCGAGGAGTATACTCTCGAGGGTATGCTCTCGAGGGCATGGTCGAAGACGGAAAACTGCTCTGCTTCCACAACGGTGCTCGGCCGGTGATAGCGAGGTTAAACATCCGGCGAGGGGCTGCTCCAGGACTTCGCTAACCCGTGCATCGTCCTCGGGTCGTCAAGGTGGATACGTAGGTGGTCATCAAGTCGGGGGCTTGGTTCCGACGACGTGCTTTACGGCGGACAGCGGCTCGAGGGTGACGGTGTTCGAGGTGTCAAACTCAAGGGTCGATTTGTCGAAGGGTCAAACTCGAGGGTCGGTTTGCCGAAGGGTCAAACTCGAGGGTCGGTTTGTCGAAGGGTCAAACTCGAGGGTCGGTTTGAGCGCGTGATCTGTCTCGGACGAGATCGGCTCAAACGCAGAGTTCCTCCTCGGCGATCGGCGGCGGGGAAACCCTTGATTCCTGGTGCCACAAAGGATCTCTGGCGCCATTAACCCGCCCATCGGTTTCGGGACTTCACGACGGTCACGTTGACAGGCTTCAGGGCGGCAGCTTTGCTTCCGGTGACGAGCTCTACGGCGCACGGCGGCTCGATGGCGACGGCGCTCGATGTACACTTCACACCGAGTCACTCCTGCTCCAATTGGTGGCGTAAATGGACGGTTGGAGTCACGCAACACCTGCTCGAGGTGCCGGCGGTGACCAAAACACACGGCGGAGTCCGCGCGGGCAGCAACTCCCACGGCGGAGCTTCGACAGGTCCTCGGTGCACGGCAACGGCACTCCGAGAGGGTCCACAGTCTCCATCTTGCCCACTCGATGCAGCTCATCACGGCAGAGCTTCCCGGCTTCTTCCTGCTCTTCGAGGGTGGTCGATGGTGGCAGGAAACAACGGTGAACGGCGGTGTTCTGGAGCGGCAACGTACTGACACGTCGACGACAAGGTGGTTCGGGTCAGTGCTCTGGCGAGGCAAACACGGAGCTGGGGTGTGCACGGGGTCCGTCTCATCAAGGCGAGCGCGGATCCAAAAACAACGGAGGTCGAGGCTCAACGGAAAGGCGGCTGGGTGATCTTGCCACGGCGGTGCTTGGCGCGCGGCGATGAACTGGGCGGCTTCTGTTCCGTCATCCTCCCGATGCCGTGGTCCAAGGAGGCTCGGCTGGTCTCGTGTGTGTGTGCGGGTGTGTCCAGTGAGGTCAGTAGCGACCTGGGCCTACGCGCTCACAGCGGAGCGCCATGGCCAACAGCACGGCGGAGGGTTCGAGAGAGCGGCGATGGCGGTGCTCACCGACGGGTCGAAGAGGATGGAGGTGTGGTACAAGTCCAAGCGACTTCGGCTCGCGGTACTGCTCCTCCTTCCTACTCCCGACGCAGCAGCGGCGGCTCCGAGTCGACGGTCTTCCTCCCCAACTCCGGCGGCAGCTTCTTCTTCTTCCCCGACTCCTTTCTTCCCCCTTCCTTCAGCTCTTCTCCATTCGAGGCTGGCAAGGTGGAATTGGGCTCCACCAGAGCGGTGGCGGCGGCCTGGGAACCCTAGGGTGCTGGGGTGCTTGCTTTATAGGGCGGACGCGGTGGTAGGTAGCCGACGGACGGTCGATCACGGCTTCTGCTTGATCGAGCGGCCAAGGGATGTCCATGTCAGCAGCTGAGGCTCGATCTGGGTCCAGAGAACAGCGAGAGGGGGCTAGGTAGCGCTGGGTGTCAAAGTTCTATACGACGGCAGCGTTCCACTACGGCGACCGCGCAGGTGCACGCGCGCGGAGAATCTTGCCTGCGGCCGTGGGAACTCTACGCGGGCTGGTCGGTCCAGGTGGCTTGCGGGCGCGCGTCGATGCGGGGCGACACTGGATCGAGCGGTCGAGGCAGGTTGCTTAGGAGCGACGCCGGGGAACAGTGCTGACGCGAGCACGCGCGGCCGGTCGAGTGACCTCAGCGGGCGCGATGACACGTGGGTCCCACTTCGGGGCCCCATCGTCAGCGACTCATCGGCAACGGAGGCTCGGTGCGGCGCGCGGACGCGCGCGGCTCTTGCTCGGCCGTCGGCCTGGTTGGGTCGCGCAGCGCGGGGTCGAGCGGCAAGCGCAGGCGCGCGCGCGTGCGGGCCGGCTGGCTGCTCGGGCCGATCTCCTCCTTTTCTTTTCCTTTTCTTTTTCTTTTTCATTTTTAAATATATTTTTATGTATACTTATATATATATATGGTGTGCTAAATTTGTGCAACAAAATAGTGAGCATACATGGCCCAAATAATGCTAGGGTATTATTCCCTTAATATTTATTTATCAAAATAAATATTATGTTGTCATTTTTTAATAATCAACACATAAACCAAATAAGAATCCAAATCACTCTTTTTAATGCAACATGATGATTGAACAATTGAAACATTAAAATATAACATGTGAACATAAAGCATGGTTATGAGATGTTAATTAATTTACAACATATGAATGCCATGCATGACATGCTAGGGTTGATGCATATGTAAGGGGTAGATGATGACATGTCGCACCACATCATTCAGGGTTTTATCAAACAAAATTTGTAGTTCGAATTTTCGGGTTGTTACAGAGGCTGCTGTGCTACATCAAGGGGACACTTGATCAGACGGTCATCTTCCCCAAGCACGGCGGGCAGCGACTGACGGCATTCAGCGAGGCGTCGTTCAAGTCCGATGAAGGTGAGCAAGGGCTCATGGCGTTCGGCGACGCGGACAAGGCGGGTGATGTGGAAGGGCGACAGAGTACCTCGGGCGTACTCAGCGGGGCCAACCGCCTGGCAATCGCTGAAGCAGAAGACAGTGGAGCTATCGAATTGCGAGGTGGAGTATATCACAGTGGTCACCGCGGCATGCCAAGTCACTCAGACGTCTCAGGAACTGAGACAGAGGATTGGCATGGTTGAAGTTAAGGGTTAGCAGCAGGATTAGAGGAAGAATGTTAGACTTAATCTGCTGCACCCCCACGATCTCACCCTGTAGTCGGTCGAGGGGTAGATAAAAGGTCAGCGGTGCTGTCCATCCCTCCCGCTGTAGCAGCATGGCATTAGGCCATGCCCTATAAAGGTAGAGGTACGCCAGCAGGTAGTGGGCTGGTCTAGTCATGTCTAGGAGTAGTTGGGGCTGGTTAAAGCCTTGTACTGTAGAGGTAGATAGTTGGTGTATCCACCGACTGGCTGAGACATCGGCTTGTATATATATTCAATCCATGGCAATGGAAGAGCTAGTTCAGTAGGCCAAATAATTCTGGGAGACTCAGGTTTTAGGAACTGAAACCATGAGTAGAGTGTGTGTGTTTGCTGTGCTCAGTGAAGCTCTTGCCCCTCACATCTCGTCCAGGCAGCTGGCCAACGTTAGTGGTTGTGGGTGTGCGAGTGTGTGGGAAGACAGAGCTCAGCTCTTCTCCACTCGAGGGCCTCAGGAGGAGTCGAGGGTGGGTCGAGCAGGAGCTGCTCACCCGGAATCTGGTCAGCGGCCAACGCTGCTGGTCAGTGCCACTGGTCGGCACCTTCCTCAGGTGGTCGCCAGTGGTCGGTGCTAGGTTCTAGCGCCAACAGGTTCAGTGTCTTCTGTTGATGGGTCTAATGGAAGAGTGGCCGTTGATATGTGGTATGTTGTTTGGTTGATCGCAGAGGGAAACAAGATTGGCCACACTTTAGCGATAGCCACTCTCTGGAGCTTATGGAAAGGGAGGAATGCAGTGGTATTCAGAAACGCCACGACTTTGGTGCGGCAGATGGAAGCCTCGGTCAAAGATGAGTGCTCGTTATGGGCTAGAGCTAGAGGTTCAGTGCTTAGCCCGCTGATGGATGTACAACATTTAGCGAGTAATTAGCTTTGAACCTTTAAACCCCTATGGCGGTCTGCTATAGGTGGTCGCGTCCCTCGCGCATATTGTTGTAAACTCTATTTCTTCTTATTAATATATGCCGGGTAAACGGGTCTTCAAAAAAAATTATCATTTTCTCCTTGCACTGGTTAGCCAATTCTTTGGTTTGGATGTAAAGATTATTTGCAATCAGATGTGAAACTTTGATGAACCGAATGAAGGGGCACAACATTCATGAAAGAAATACTACCGCGACGCGACTAGCGACTAGTTCTGACACTCGCCCATGCAGACATGGCACACTACACATCCATCCATCCATGAGAGCGGCCAGGACCGTACTACGTCAATGTGCACAACCAGCCAGGAGGACGACGCCTGCTGCTGCTGCTGCTGATGGCGGAGCCCGCAGAGCATTGACCTGTGAGTTGCACAGCTCGGAAGGCGGCCCCTGGATCATCGTGGCCGGCACCGGCACCGGCACCGGCACCGCGGTGGTGCCCATGGCGACTTTCTGATCGTCTAGTTCCCCGCCGCCGTAGGTGAGGAAGCATCCGGATTTGACCACTACTGCAGAAAGCATCAGAGATGACGAGTACATCAGAGACCGGCTGTCAGCAACCGTCGTCACAGAGTAAACTAACAGTGGAGAGGCGAGTGATATAAATAGTAACTGTCGCAGTTCAGGCGTTGGACGATAACGTAGCGGCCGGACTCGTACACCTTGATGACGTAGCACTCCATGCCCTGCACCGTGTCCATGGAGTGGGCCGCCGCCGCCGCCGACGACGACGACGACGACGACAACGGCGGCAGCGGCGGCGCAGGTGCTGATGGTGCGTCGGGATTGTCAAACCAACACTCGAGGTGGCACTCGTCCCAGTAGATGGGGCACATGTGACGGAGCAGCGGGTGGCGCCCCGTGCAGAGGAAGCAGGAGTACATCTCCCAGTTCGGAGGCACCTCCACCGAGGAGGCGTTGTTGGTGAACCTTGTCATGTTCACGTCCCGGTGTTCCGTCGTCAGTGGGACAGATGATGTTGCTGTGGTGGAGACGACGACCATGGCGGCGAGGAGAAGGGTCGTGAGGACGAACAAGGCATGGAGGAGCAGGATGGAAGAAGAAGCTGTCGAGAGAGACATTATTGTCAGGCAGAGCAACAGATAGAACAAGTCTAGCTCGTGGTGTTGGCCGGTGTGAAGCTGCTATGTAGTAGCATAGCATGGTGAAGTATTTATATATCTCCAAAAAAACAGGCCATGAAAAACATTGTATACGAATTCATGTTTACTTTTGTGTTCAGTTAAATACTAATCATCAATAACACGCCGACCATGTCAACATGTAAACAATGCATGATTCTCCTAACTAGCAACGTACGTACACATGCCAATACTACTTGTGTGTTCAAAATTTGGGAAACTAGCTAGCTGGTACCTCACGTGTTGTCGCATGAAGACGCAGTTGCATTGATTGTTTCTTTTATGTAATATCACCATAATATTTCATTAAGATGGTCAACCGGCCAGCTGTGTACGTGAGTACTTCGATCTCTTTCGGTGCTCGTTTGATACGCGTTGTATGTTTATTGAAAATATTCTTTTGATATAATGATACGTAAATTTTTACAACAGTAACAGTTGCTCGTCAGCCGACGCTTGGTTGGCGGCCGGGTTCTCCGCTCTAGCGTCGCTGATCGCTAGGGCCCCTCCGTAGCCTCGCTCTGCTTGTTTGCCGACAAGGTGCATGTCTGTTATGCGTCGCATATATGGATGAGAAGAAAGGTTGTAAACTGGAAAATTTCCGATAAAACCCCAGCCCGAAGTTTCACAAATGCACTGAAATAATCAGCGAAGCAATATATATTAGCCTCGAAACGTTATCTTGTGGAGATGATTTCAGGTTGCTGACACCTTGTTGCTGGTTGTTTCATCAAGTGGCTTGTTGAAATAGCTAGCATATTAGGAAGGAAATTAAAGGAAAACACAACTGAACAAATTAATTGTCAGCTCATTGGTTAGCCAATTCTTTGGCTTGGGTGCTGCTAAGATTTAGCAATCGAAAGTGAAGCATTCAAGGTGTATGAAGTAGTCACTTTAATTTGATGAACCCAACGAACACAAGAACCATATCATCAAAGGTAGCATCAAGGCCTGCCTGCTACGTGGAGAAAAAAGGGCTAGATCAACGTGTGCAAAATATAACAAAAATATTGTCAACTTGATGCACAACATGCAAGGTATTTTGGCCCAGCCCGCTAGGCAGACGCACATACGTGGAAAAGGAGTCATTAAGGGCCCATTTGTTCAGCTCATCTTTTTATAATTTTTTTTTCTATAAGTTGGATGGTTGAATAGTTCAGAACAAACTATAAGCTAAGTCGTATAGAGACCTAGCTATCAACTAGGGTTTTTTAATAAAGTTGCAGCTAGTAATTTATTTTGGATAATTTATTTTAGTCAATCCAAATGGGGCCTAAGATACTGATTAATCCTACTAATTGATCGACATAGAAATGGTTTTGACAGTGTAAAACAAATATTCGTTCAAAAAAAAGTGTAAAACAGATGCACAGTATGTATGAGAGACTCAACATAAAAAGCATGCGCTTTGGGAGGAGGTCTTCGATTCTGAGGATTGAGAAAACTAAAGCCTGACGATTAGAAGATTGCCTAATTAACATGGAGACTTGAGTAGAGAGAGTCAGGCTTCACTGTGATAGATTTCTATATCTAGCTGATCAGGCCACGGCCAGAAAGTACACACTGCTGGATCGGATCGACATTACGCTGCATGCGCAGATCATATCAGGACGGTGTCACGGTGTGGTAGTAGGCAGATGATCAAGGAAGTGCAAATTTGGTTTAAAGAAACAAAGATGTATGCATGGTAGATTTGATTCTGTCCTAATTAAATCTCATACAACGACTCTTATTTTGATCAAGATTATAAAGAAAAAGTGTTAACATTTACAACATTAAAAATTTAGAAAGAAAGAAATATTTAATTTTACTCCATACCATATCTCAATGACCCTTCATTTTGATATCGTAAACTTTTTTTTTTGCAAATTCATTCGATTAAACTTAAGATGATTTGACTTGACGACTTAATTAAGATCCTATTATATCTCAGGACCGGGACCGGAGGTAGTCTATATTATCAAATCATATTATCTAGCAACTTTCTGCGCAAAAATAAAGGACGGTTATTAGATTATACATGCATCATCATACATACATATATATGAACACAAGCGCTTAGAGCATGGTTAATAGTAGAGCTAAGTGCTTGGCTATAAATCAAATAATAAGAGTCAAGCAGTACAATAGTTCTCTCCTATTTAGCTTTAAAAAGGTTTTTATAATTATATCATCTCATGTCTTACTTTTTCTTTTCTTCTCCTCACATACACTTTTGTTTGGGCCCACAGATGCATATATTTCGGGACCCAACGTCATGCCAGATTAAAAGCCAATCTCTCTTATCTCTTCCCTCTTCCACATCATCAAATTAAAAATACTGACTAGCTTAGCTATAAGCTTACACTTTGCCACATTGGCACACGCATGCATATAACTAGCTAAGGTAGCTATAGTGGGGTGTGTTGGGAGATGGGCACGCCGTGGCCACCCCCTATCGGTTTCCTTTCGGTTACACCCGTCGGTTCATAATCGGCTAGGCGCATGGCCCCTGATCCGTGTGCTGGAGATTGTTTTCGACTAGCTGACGCCGGAGCAAAGTTCGGAATTGAACATTGCCGCATGCGTTCAGTTCGCATTCGGCGACAGTGTTAACCGTCTTTCGTAGCTGGGTGCAGGTACAAGCTTTCCCGAATGTGTTCGTGGGAGGCCAAAGCAGGAGACAGGGTGACGTCATCGGGCCCTACCTGGTCGGTGGTTGAGGAACAGGAGGTATCTCGGAGCCAGATGACAAGTGTGACCTGACAGCTGGAATATTCTAGGCACGTGTAGTAGGTACAAGGGTAAAATGGTCATATAAAAGTCTACGGTTGTGTATAAATAGCACCTCATCCCAACTATAACAAAGAGAGACTTTTGCCCTAAATTCCCGTTCGCACTGCTTTTTACTTTCGCTCGTTACCCTCTATCGGGGCTGTTCCACCGATTGCACTTCGGCGATCAGGGGTGCTACTATTATCGGTTGCCGTGCAAACTAACAGGGTGCAACAATAATTATTTTTCACTTTGCATAATAATGGTCCCCCTGCGCATGCAGCATCATCGTGCAGGTCGATCTTCACTCTTCCAGTCTCAGCCAACTAAGCTAGCGCCTCGATCGATCGATCGATCTCTATTATCTTTAGCTGACAACACTAATTATATATACCGTGTCTTCATCAAGTTAGCTCAATCTCTATTAAACACGATTAGGTTAACCAATGCAACAGAGATCACACACACTAGCTAGAATCTTCGAGAGCGAGATCTATAAACTGGCACACTGTACATCCATCAGGAGCAATTGAGATGGAGAGAACTTCCGTTTATGCATATATAATAGCGAGTGCAGTTAACAGCTACTGCTCTCAGCTTCCATTGAACTCACAACGTAACTACACAGCAGCTACTTCATTTTAATTCCGTTTACTTAACTGATGCTCCTATATATTTGATGTGCATGCACTGATGATAAGCCCTGCTTACCGGCCTCCTCTTATTTACTTATTAGCTTTCTAGCTAATTGCTAGTACTATATATCATAATATCGATCGCGAGTTTGGCTTGAAGTAAAGTTAGGTTAAAACTAAGATATAAACCAAGTACAACTAGAGACGTCCAATGCAATCCCGTCCTATGTGCAAGGTCAAAAGACTAATCTCGATCGAGTGGTAAGACACTAAATGACGAAGCTAGCTTGCTTGCAATCTTGAATAATTTTAGTTACTTACACACACATGTATGGAGCAACTTCAACTACTTGTGTCAAATTAGTTCAAATTACACTATACACGTAATCACATGGTAGGCATATATAATATATATAGTGTATACATGCGTGGACATTGCTATTCTATACTTTCTCTCTGTTCTAAATTATAAATTATTTTAATTTTTCTAGATATATTGTTTTTATTTTGTCATGTATCTAAACATAATATACATGTAGGTGCATAGCAAAACGATTTGTAATTTGGAATGTTGCTTTATCTCTTTTGGTGGCCTTTTGCATCGCTTCATGTCAAGTAGAAACATCAAGCAACAGTTTTCTCAAGATTTTGTATCAACTCTAAGCTTCTGTTATCGAAAAATATGGCATACTAGCTGTGCACATGCTGATTACATTATATTATTATTTTTAACTGTCAGGACGCACGTATAGATACGATGTGCTGTGTATGTATAGTAGTATGAATTAATAATCTCTGTGAAAAAAGAAGCTATGACCATGAGGCTGTAGTACGTAGGATGTAATCCTAGCGCTCATCAGCAGTGAACGAGGAAAACAATGCCAGAGAGGTCCAGTTGTTATAGAAAAGAAGTTACATGTTTACATAATTAGTTTTGTGTTAGTTATTACTGAAAAACAGACGACAATAACTTGTACTCCTTCCAAATTAGGATGATGGGATGAGAAACTCAAAACTTCAAGGCCGACAAAGCTAAACAGACACCCTCCCTCCATTATATTCCAAATTATAAGTCGTTTTGGTTAAGTACATATAGTTTTTGCTATGCACCTAAACGTACACACGTCTAGATATATAAAAAAGCTATACATGTATAAGAGCCAAAATAAATTATAATTTAGAATGGAGGGATGTACAATTAGAATCATATACATTTTCACTTGTGAAAACACTATTATATGTAACTAGTAATAATGTATCCACGAAAATAGCACATGCTAATGGAGTAGGCCTGTTTGGATGGTAGTTTTCAAAAACAAATGTATCACAAAACTATGGTTTTATAAATCAAAGCGATACAAAAAAATTGTTTAGAAAAAGGAGATCACCAGTTGAGTTTCTAAAATTCCAAAAAGACTACAATTTCAATAAAACCGTAGTTTTAGAGACTATAAGGTTTATTGTATCCAAATAAACAGACCCAGAAGCTTTTCAAAACCAAAGTATTTTTATATTTTATAAAACCATAGTATTTTTCTAAAACTTCAAAAATACTTTGCAGCAAAAAGGGCCTTAAAATAGTTTTTGTTGTCGGGAAAATGCCAGCTGGGGGAGTCTGAAACCATGATAAATATCAAGACATGCGAATGTTGCACACCCCATACACAACTTTTGATCGACAAACAGTACACACTAAAGCCAGATGGATATGCACTTGCTCCAATTATAATTATTATTGTCAAATTAAAAGTGAAAGGCACACATAGTAGCTATATGCCTTATTGATTGTTGCCTTTTGAGATAACACACACATGTTTAGTTTTACAATACAATAATTACTAAACTTCAATTGCACAGTAGTAACTATGTACGCGCATGCAGCAATAGGAAATGCAAGAGTAGGTCAGTTGCTCACACAGATCAATCAAGTTTCAATATGAACTCATGCCTTCAACATATATATATCATCCGAGAATGATATTGCATGCAAATATATAGCTAGCGCATATATATCATGCACAAGAACATTTTCTTCAGATGAACAGGCATCAACAAGAGAACATGAAATATTTACTAATATTCTAATATCATGCATATTTTATTTTCTGTTTCTTTTATATCCAAGCAGGTTAATAAAATGGCTGTTTACACATAACAATTATGCAGAATTGCAGAGTGCAATGCAATGCAATACTATATCAAAACATTGTGAAGACGAGAGTGCAATGTAATAATTAACATTATTAGCAGTTGATCAGACCTACGTAGCTAGCTATAGCTGCATCAGCTCTCGATCTCATCTGCCAAGTTCTTCTGCTATACTCAAACAAGCTTGACATTGCACTGTCCTTTTCTTCTTCCCTATCAGAGATTTAGTTAGGCCTGCTTCGATAGGGAGGACTGGATTTCTCTACAATAAGTACTACTCTTTATTTATACTCTAAATTATAAGTCGTTTTGATTTTTTTAGATACACAGTAAAAGGCTAAAACAATTTATAATTTAGAACGGAGGAGGTATATAACCTTTTCATTTCGAAATAAGAAAGTATACAACTTGTAGGAACTAAATCCTGATGATCCTAACTCCAAAGAGACAATTATGTTAGAGGGAGGAGGTAAGGGGCCGGGACAACCAATAAGAACATTTGCTAGAGAGACGATATATATAGATCGAGAGATGATACCTGATTTGGGACCCCTGACAATTTATATAATATGTTACTAAAGAACTTAAAAGACATCGAAATGCAAAGACCGCTGCGCTAAGATCTAGGAACACATATGCACGCATACAACAAGTTACAAAACACAAATGATCGAATTGATTGAATAAGAGAGATTTAAGGACACACAGAGAGACACTCTCTAAACTTATCTGAAAGCCAAACACTGCATGATGCTACACAACAGCACCTCCAAGCTGATGAGAAATATAGCTGAATTAAGTACAAATAAATACTACAATATTTGATTATTTCACGACGACGACAAAGTAGTACTAGGAAACACAGTACTCTAATGGCCACTTCATCATATGTACTAACCTAATGGCGCCACTCCGTCATCTTCGTCTCCAATGGAACAGTAACGAACGACCATGCAGGCATGCCGCCGGTGCCACCATTCGCACCATTAATCTAGCAACTTCTTGAACTTGGCATCGTCGATGGGAGATCAGTACGGTGGCCGCGGGTGCGCCCATGCCGGGAAGCCGTCGCCCCCTCCAAGCTGCCCGTTGCTCGGCGGCAAGTTGAACATCGGAAGCGCTGAGGGGTCGGCAAGGCCGTGGCCGCCGCCCATGAGCGGGTCGGCGCCGCCGGGCGCCATCGGCGGAGCTGGACCTTCCTCTTCCTCTTCGAGCGGAAGGCGCTCGTAGGTGGCGTTGGCGAACGTGGACGCGATCACCATGACCGGCCCGGCCGCGATGAGGGTGCCAACGACGCTGCCGCCAACCACCTGGCCCTGGCCGCCGGCCAGGTACACGGTCAGCCCCGTGGACCCCGGCGGCGCGGGGCCGGGCAGGAAGGTTCCCGTGAGCGAGAGGATCTCGAAGCGGCCGTGGAGCGCGACCACGGCCGTGGGCGCGGACGGCTGGCGCAGCGCCACGTTGGCGACGGTCCCGGCGCCGCTGAGCACGCAGACGCCGCGCTGGCGGCGGCGCGAGAACTGCGCGATGGCGTCCGCCACGTCGGCGCCGCCCGCCACCTCCATCACGTGGCTGCGCAGCGCGTTGGGGCTGTCGCGCGTCACGAAGATGGGCGGCTTCGGCTTGTTCTTGGAGCCCGGCGGGCGCCCGCGGGGCCGCCGGTTGGGCGCCGCCACCACGGCGCCCTCGCGTGGCTCACCACCACCGGATTCGTTGGTCTCATCGCCGTGGTCGCCCGGCGCCCCCCCTGCGAGGCTGGTCTCCGGGTCTTTGACGGCCGGGGGCTCCGTCTTGGGGCCCGACGGGCCGGACGGCTGCTCCGGCAGGCCCAAGTGACCTGGCACGTTCCACCACCGGTTCGCCAGCTTGACGCCTCTGCTTATATAGTAACCAACAAGCAAAACACAGAGATCAATCAGCTTACTTGCAAACACATACATATGCTTACATATATCTGTAGCGCGCAATCGATCGACAAGAAAAGAAATACAGCAGGAAATAAACTATTATCAAGCATATAAGAAAAAGATTTGATGTATCTATGCGTACATCTGAGCAGATCTAGATGCAGAGATAATTTACCTTTGATGATCCTTTCTTCACTTGCTGTCGAGTAATAATTTGTGTGGAGCTAGAGAAGCATCATATGCTATATAGCTCAAAACATGCAAGTATCTTTCTCTCTTTACATGGGTCTCTCTCCCTCTGTCTAGTAGCTATAGGTCTGGTGTGTGAAGTGGAAGTTTGGTATGAGTTGAGAGAGGGAGGAGCTTGGAGAGATCAAGGAGGAGAAGAAGAGCAGAGCTTGGTCTGAACTTTGAGGAGAACAGCAAGGGACAAGTGGGTATAAGAAAGGTGGACATGTAAGCGGGATGACTTGAGAGAGAGAGAGAGAGAGAGAGAGAGAGAGAGAGAGAGAGAGAGAG
>CM041635.1:58281889-58391988 GCA_023333625.1 Bothriochloa decipiens | reverse complement strand
TCTGCTTATTGTGTCAACTGCATTTTTTTTGGCCATTGTGATGCTACCAACTTTTTTTATGTAAAGATTCTGATACTAATTCTTACAACTATGAATGTCAGAATAATTCTCCAATAAGTGATCATGATCAATCACTGCCTGCATCTTCATTTTGAGGCAGACCATTTGATTTCAGTAGCACTTCCAAGTATTTCTTCCCAATCACCTCGGCACTTTAGATAATTTCCTGAAAGCTCATAATTTCCTGACAGACACTTCAGATACTTTTGTGACCTTTCAGTTGATACCAGAGAGGCTCCATTCAGTTGGGTTGGTAAGCGTCTGTCTGGTCGCTCAAGCCTTCTCAGCACAGCAACTTCCTTCCATGCTGTCTACCAACACATTCTGGTACAGTCAAGTGTCTACCGTTTCTGAAGGCCATAGCAACAACTGCTACTACTACATTTGGTGCAAAGTTTCCCGTTTAGGATTGCTCCAACCACAACGCTGGTACTGAATACATTCAGGTTGGAGCGATCTTTACTTACACGATTCTTGCGTGCATTCAGGTTGGGGATGTATTTCCAAGTCTAACCTTCAGTTAACTAAGTGATTAGCAGGATAAAGCTCTGCATCTCTCTCTTTTATATAAAGTAAAAATTTGGGATCATGTACATGGTCCAGATGAGACTTCAGAGAATCAAAGTGACGGCCTGCAAAGCCAAAGACACCTTCTGTGATGGTAAGCACATGGCGCCGACACATATTGACAAAACCTTTTTTTTCAATCAGAGAGCTGATTCTTCCCACAATTTCCCTGCTCTCCTTCTGTACTAGATTCCAGGCCTTATTGGAGCCAGAGAACAGAGACGCTTAACAGAAGTTTTGTCCTGCTGTCATTGGATGCCTATTTGGCTGTCTGACAGAGACAAAGGGCGACACCCACCCCGTCCGTTCTGAATTCTCATGAGTTCAATCACTGCAGCTGCCTCGTTGCCTGAGTGCGCAAATACCGGATTTATCTGAATTTGTATGTCTGACTGATCTGATTGTTGTGTGACTGCACTAGATTTTTTCAAAGTTCCTGCCTTTTTCATTTTCATTCACTGGCCAGGTTATTATTCTCTGAACACAGGTTTCCCAATCAGCTTGCTCGCTGCTTTTCACTGCTGTAATTTCCGCAGATGCTGGAGCTTTTTGCCAGTACCAGTCAGTTTATTCTCTGTGCTGTGCTGTGCTGTGCTGTGCTGTGCTGTGCAGGAGTTTCGCAACTGTTTACTGCAGCAGATATTGTCAGTCCGTCACTGACAGTGTCCTTCTGCCTGTACCTCCATTCCTTCCTCAACGCAAGTAGTGGACGAGGGTCACGTTTTGTGCTTGGTGACATTTGCATCCCACCAGCAGCAACAGGTCTGCTTCTGGTGCTTGCTTGTGTTTGGTGGATCTGAATCACCATTCCGATCTGCTCACCACCTCCCTCCCCTCTCCTGTCCCTGCTGTCACGGGAGAGGGGCGAGCCAAGAAACCGAGGCGAGGCTGCATCTCGATCTCCCCCATGGCCACCACCAAGGTTCTTGACAGGCTCAAGGTGGGGGCTTCGCCTCCGGCGCCGGGCGGCGCGCTCCCGCTCACCTTCTTCGACGTGCCCTGGCTCTTCACGGGCCCCGTGGAGCGCGTCTTCTTCTACCCGTACGCGCACACGGCGGAGCACTTCGCCGCCCACCTCCTGCCGTCCCTCGTCTCCTCCCTCTCCGCCACGCTGCACGCGTTCTACCCGCTGCTCGGCCGCGTCCGCCCGTGCCCGGACGGCGGAGGCGGGTACGAGTTCTTCTGCTCCGTTGGTGGGGAGGACGGCGAGGCCATCGAGCTCACCGTCGCCGAGAGCTCCGACGACTTCGACGAGCTCTCCGGCGGCGGCCCGAGGGACGTCGCCCGGCTGTACGCGCTGGTGCCGCGGCTCCCGCCCCCAGAGGTTAACGGGTCTTTCGCGCTCGCGGCGGCCCAGGTCACGGTGTTCCCAGCCCGCGGGATTGCCGTCGGCGTGTCCATCCACCACGTGGCCTGCGACGACTCCAGCTACATGCACTTCGTCAAGACCTGGGCCGCCCGGTGCCGGGTGGCCGTCGCCGGCGCGGACGCGTTGCCGGTCTCGTCACCGCAGCTGCCGCCTTTCTTGGACCGTGGTGTGGTCGCCGACCCCGAGGGCCTCGCCGCCAGGACGCTCGACGAAATGCGCCAGCTGGCGGCCAACTGCCCGCCTCCGCCTCCGCCGCCGCCGACAGGCCCGCCGCCGAAGCTGGTCATCGCGTCGTTCGTGCTCGCCCGCGACCGCATCGACGAACTGAAGCGGCGCGTGGCCGCCAAGGTCGCGGACGGCGGCGGCACGGGGCGCGTCCACTGCTCGGCGTTCACGGTGGCGTGCGCGCTGGCGTGGGCCTGCCTGGCGCGCGTGGGCGGCGGCGGGGAGCGGGCCCGCGCGCACCTGCTGTTCTCGGTGGAGTGCCGGAGCCGCCTGGCGCCGCCGATCCCGCAGGAGTACCTGGGCAACTGCCTCCGGCCGTGCTTCGTTGAGGTGGGCGCGGCCGAGCTGCTCGGCGTCGACGGCGTGGCGGCCGCGGCCACTGCGATCGGCGCAGCCATCGCGGGGCTCGACGGCGGTGTGCTGGACGGCGCCGGCGGGTGGTTCCACAAGATCCTGTCCCTGGTCCCGGAGCGGCCGATGTCGGTGGGCGGGTCCCCGCGGTACGGCGTGTACGAGACCGACTTCGGGCTGGGCCGGCCGGCCAAGGTGGAGCTGGTGTCCATCGACAAGACGCCCGGCACGGTGTCGCTTGCCGAGCGCCGTGACGCCGGCGACGCGCCCGCCGCCGGGGTGGAGATCGGCGTCGTGCTGCCCGAGGGCGACATGGCGCGCTTCAGCTCCTGCTTCGCCGACGCGTTGGAGGAGCTCTGTGGCTGAACTGAAATGATTTGAGCGGCATGGACGACGGCTGCTCCGTTCTCGAGAAGCTGGTCATCATCAGCTCACGATTACATTACATGAATTGTTGGTTAAGGAGTAGTAAGAAGCTATATATAGAGAGAGATGATCCGAACTGTATATTGAGGGAGAGATGGATACATATATTTCAAATTTGTGGAGTAAATTTCATATGCAAGAGTATTAAGAGTGTGATAAAAAAAAGGTGAATTTGTTTGATTGATTAGAAGTAAATAAAGATCCGAATCTGATTTGCTATGCTAATGTGCATGTTAGAATATTAAGAGTGTTCGAATTCGCAACCATTGTCGCATTGGACAGTCTTGTTTGCGACAATATTTGAAGTTCATGTTTTTGAACGACTGCGTGAGTCTCTGCAGATATGAATGTGATGTTATGTAGTTGGGAGCTTTTGATTAAATTCAGTTCAGATCCTGGACGACGTGATCAGATGAATGAATGTTAGTTGGGTCATTTTCAGGTTAGGCCACACCACACTGTAGCGCAAAATCCCTTGTGTTCTTGAGATTGTTTTGTTGCTGCTTTGCTTCGTTAGGTGTCTGCATCATGGCATGTACAAAGTAGAATTTGTTTTCAACTAAAAGCATGAGTGAACCGGGTCAGACAATTTCCAACCAACAAATTGCGGGCGTCTCAGAGACAGGCATACTTCTTTGATTGGTTTTATTTAAAAAAAGCCGAAAACAAACAAAGAAAGAAAATCAGAGTTATTTGGCTCAAGGGGCTTGGTAAGCCTGTAAACAAAAACAGGCTCAATTCTTCAGTTTTGGGTTTTGTACATGTTTCTCAGCCCAGCCCAGACCATCGTACGGCCCATAAAGTATCTAATGAGCTCAGCTACTTGCTGCTAAGAAGAGAAAACCCAGCCCACCCTCCAGATTCCTCCCTCTTCGCCCTCATCGCCGGCCGCCGCCGCAAGCTAGCAACCGATCCATCGCCCGCCATGGCGCTACGCCGCGCCGCCTCCGTTCTCCTCAGGACCCGGCTGAGGGCCCCCGTCACGTCCCCCGCGCGCAAAACCCTAATACACCCTCCTCTCCTCGCGCCGCCGCGCCGCCACTTCTCGCCGCGGCCGCCGCCTCCCGTCCCCGCCACCGCCGCCGCAGCCGCGGCTGTCGCGGACGCTGCGGAGGAGGCGTTCGAGGCGGCGAGTTCAACGAAAGACATGTTCGCGGCCTTCTCCCGCCTCGAGGCCGCCATGCCCGCCAACGACAAGCGCCTCGCCCTCGCCTGCCTCAAGCTCGGCCAGCACCTCGAGGCGTCCGGCTCTGCCGACGCGTCCCGCGTCCTCGCGCTCGCGCTCCGATGCCTGGGTATCCTCGAGGCCAGCCCCAACGCCTCCACCCCCGCCTCCGCCTCCGCCTCAGACGCCGTCTCGCTCGCCATGGCACTCCACCTCGCGGGTTCCGCCTCCTTCGACCTCTCCCGCTTCCACGACGCACTCTCCTTCCTCTCCCGTGCGCAACGCCTCCTCGCCCCGCTCCTCCCCGAAGCAGGCGTTGCGTTCGAGGCTGGAGAGGAACCGGGAGGGTTCGACGTCAGGCCCGTGGCGCACGCCGTGCGGCTGCAGTTGGCCAACGTGAAGACGGCGCTGGGGAGGCGGGAGGAGGCGCTCGCCGACATGCGCGCCTGCCTCGACCTCAAGGAGTCCATTCTGCCGCGGGGCAGCCGAGAGCTGGGAGTCGCGTACCGGGACCTCGCCGAGGCGTACGCCACCCTGCTTGACTTCAAGCAGGCGCTGCCGTTCTGCCAGAAGGCGCTGCAGCTGCATGAGTCGACGCTCGGCAAGAACTCCGTGGAGGTTGCACACGACAGGCGCCTGCTTGGAGTGATATACACTGGGCTAGAGCAGCATGAGCAAGCGTTGGAGCAGAATGAGATTTCACAGAAGGTGATGAAGAGCTGGGGTGCGGCTGGCTCTGACCTCCTTCACGCTGAGATTGATGCGGCAAACATCAAGATCGCATTGGGAAAGTTTGATGATGCTGTTAGTGTGTTGAAGAATGTGACTAAGCAGGTGGAGAAGGATAGCGAGATGCGAGCTCTAGTTTACATATCAATGGCGAAGGCGCTCGCTAACCAGGAGAAGGTTGGTGACACAAAGAGGTGCTTGGAGATTGCTTGTGACATCCTCGAGAAGAAGGAATTTGCTACACCTGACAAGGTGGCAGAGATGTATATAGAGGTATCCTCGCTGTATGAGATGGTGAATGAGTTTGACAAGGCAATATCTTTGCTGAAGAGGAGCCTTAGAATGCTTGAGAGGATCCCTCAGGCACAGCATTTGGAGGGCAATGTCGCAGCGAGGATTGGGTGGCTGTTGCTCTTGACCGGTAAGGTCTCCGAAGCTGTCCCTTACTTGGAGGATGCAGTGGAGAGGATGAAGGAAAGCTTTGGTCAGAAGCATTACGGAGTAGGGTATGTATATAACAACTTGGGTGCTGCTTACATGGAGATGGACCGACCACAGTCCGCTGCTCAGATGCTTGCACTCGCTAAAGATGTCATGGATGTCTCCTTAGGACCTCACCATTCAGATACCATCGAGGCTTGTCAGAGCCTTGCTAAGGCCTACGATGCTATGGGAAGGTATAGTTTCAAAAATGCATTACAATGAGTTTTCTTTTCGTTCCTCTCGAATCTATCTTGAGCGTGATTTTTGTTAGCATCAAGTCAAACATAACCAGATGAAAAAAATAGAGATGCTAAGATAAGTCGCATGCTATTGTGCATATTTGTTATTAAGATATTTTGGATGGGTTAGCATATACCGTTGGATGTTAGACGCTGGGATTATAATGTCGATACTAGAGCCGTGTTGCCTTTTATACACAAACTTGTTAGGCAGCATAGTGGCTGACTGGGATTGATGTTAATTTTCTAAGCACATAGTGGAGATAGTTCAGACATGCTGTAAGCTGGGGAGATGCTCTGTTCAGGCCAACATAAGCAACCTTCAAAATAACCAACTCTACTACTTTAAAAAAATCAGTAAGCTGGGGTGCAGTAACACCCCAACCCCCTAGATTCAAGATCAAACTCTACCACTGTGCATAAGATGTTAAGTTCTGTTTTTTTTTTTACTTAAGGAATCGAAGCTGCTTTGTATTTCAATTTCGAACTGATCAGTATGACCTCCTCATGTTTCTGCACCTGTAGTTATCCCCTGGCTATGGAGTTCCAAAAGAGAGTGGTGGATTCATGGCGAAATCATGGTGCTGACGCCAGGGATGAGCTCAAGGAAGCTATGCGACTCTACAACCAGATCAAGGCAAAGGCTCTCGCATGCCTATCACCTGGAGGTTCAGCAAACGCATTGCCTGAACCTCAGGAGCAGGAAACAGATTCTGATACTGCCAAAGCTGTGCAACGGTAGCCTCTGCAAATATTGGCTGAAGGATTTGGGGTTTCTTGTTAGTTGTTGCATGTACTACTATTACAGATATTTTGGATATCAGAAAATCAATGTCTGGTGAACTGCCAAGCTCCCTGCTGCAAGGAAAGACCTGATCAGTCAAACTATGATGTATTAAAGACAGAGATGTCCGCATGCCCTTTTCTTTATGAACTAGAGTATTTGGTGAGACATTTAGGTGTGGGTTTTGGTCAATACTTAGAATAGCAGGCACCGCAAGGCATCGCCACACTGGATTGTGCTAGTGTGCCTACAAAAGCATGGAGCTTGCTTTAGAGTTTAGACACGTCAGACATGTTGGTTGGGAGTTGCAATCAGATTACATGGGCAAAATCATGAATAACAGCAGTGTACCACTCTATAACCTATTGTTTGAGAAACATGTGCATAAGTTAAAAGATAGTTTTTTTTTTGTTCATTTGCAGGTCTTCAGATGCTTAAAAATTTGATACAAGCTTTCAGTGATACATTAAGCATCAGGGGTTTGTTAACTTAGGGGGAAAACATGTTTTTCATACTGAAATTCAAATAAATTTTAGCTCCCGGAAAGATCTATAATATTTTAGTTTGAATTTTTCATTTAAATTAACTAAAACAATTGATATAAAACTGTCATTAGCATATTACGTGCAGTTAGGATGACCGGACAAGCTCGCAAAACAGGCAAGGCTATCTAGTATTCTGAATTCTTGTCTCTTCCGATCGGGAATATTGTGCTCCATTCGTGTACTGTTATGCTTGTAAGTAGTGAAAATACTTTACCTTTCAGTAAAATAAGGTAATAAATAATAAACTTTGTCCATCTCTCACTCAACAGGGATGGGATCATGGGACCAATATCTTGCATATATATTGCTATAGTAAAAAAGTGGAGAAGATGAGATGAAAGAAGAAAAGTCTTCCATGCACGACGCCCCCTTGAAATCACGTTTTTCAGCAAGGAAAGAACGACGATCCAATTGCCTACGGAGTACACTACACTCGACCGCCGCCGCTGCTGTGGTTGTCATGATCATCTCTGCGGGAGTGACTGTCCCTCTGCAAGATGCTCTGGATCTGCAGGTGAACCTCCCCACCAGCAGCCATTGCGTCTCTGCCGTCCATGGACAAGGACCTCCTCGTCCTCGGTGGAAGAACATTGATGGTGCTCTTCGTCTTCTCACCAGTACCTTCTCCTTCAACCTCGGGAGCTGGTGCCACGGTGGCCTCTCGCTGCCGCCGTGCCAGCGCTTCTTGGCCGTCTTCCTCAGCGCCGCCGGGGACGACGACGACGACCTGGATGTCCACCACCCCCTCCTCCTCGGGCGGAGGCGGCGGCGGCGGGAGCAGGCGGCAGAGGGTGGCCGCGACGTCCGCCCTGCAGAGCGGGCAGGTGGTGTTGCCCTGGAGCCAGGCGTCGACGCAGACGACGTGGAAGACGTGGAGGCAGGCCGGCAGCATCCTCACCCTGTCGCCCTCTTCGAACTCGCCGAGGCACACCGCGCACTCGCTCGCGCGAGCGGTCGACTCGGTGTCGGTGGTCGCCGCGGCATTGGCGGAGGCGGGCTTCTTCCTGTAGCTGAACGCCGGCAGCGCCCGGATGGCAGCGTCCTCGAGCCCACGCGGCTCGGCCTCGGTGTGGGGCGTGGCGCTGGAGGAGGTGGTGGTGGCGCCGGTGGTGCGTTGGGGGCCAAGTCCGCGGCGGGAGAGGATGAGGCCGGCGACGTCAGAGGCGGAGGAGGCGGAGGCGCGGTCGCGGTGCCAGGTGAGGCAGCAGCGGATGACGAAGACGTAGTAAGCGAGGAGGATGACGGCGGCGGCGAGGATGCCGAGCACGGTGAGCAGGAGGATGGGGAAGCTGGTGATGGATGTCGTGTGGGCGTGGCGCAAGGCGGAGGAGGAATAGGTGGAAAGAGCGAGGGAAGAAGATGGCAATGCCGTCGATGGTGGCGGCGGGGCGAAGAGCAGCGCCGCCGGGATCTGCGGCATCGGGAAGATGTTGCTGGCGCTGCGGCCGCCCCGGCTCGCGTCCATCGGCGGCGGCTAGGCAGGACAGCTAGCAGAGTGAGGAGTGAGGGGAGTTCCTCTGCAGCTGACTGTCACTTACCTGCTGCTGCCATATGTAGTGTCCCGATCACTTGGGAAGGTAGGCGGGAAGAAGGGAATGGTGAGATTGGAAAAAGCAAGCAAGCGCGCGCGCGCACTGACAAGTCTTCTAGAAGGACGTAGGACGTGAGCAAAGAACAAGAGTGGCAGAGACGCAGAGTGCAATCGAATTCGACGGCGATGATCGGAGACGACGACGACCAAAGTGCGTGTGGTGTGCGTACTGGCGTGTCCTGGCGTCGCCCATTCTATTCCTGGCTTTGCCTGCATTGCAGCCCGTAGCAGAGACAATGGGTCAATGGCGTTGGCGTGCGTGCTGGGTCACCGCCGCACCTATGGACGACGGATCGGAGACGGAGGAGACAGAGACAGACAGCGACGTCGGTGTTCCCGGCGAGACTCCCGGCGCTCACACGCTAGCTCTCACTACTGTTGCGGCGCCGGCCTGCTTGCTAGCCTCGGATGTTTGCGATTAACGTGTAGCCTGCGCTACGCATTGGCTTTTGCATTTGTTTTTCTTCTTCCTGCCTTTCTTCTAGGGACGTCAAACGTGTCTGTGTCTGTGTCTGCTTAGCGGTTTCCCAATTTACGCTACGGCCGCTGGCCGGAGAATTCCCTTTTTTTTTTAGTAGAGCTTGGATTTGTTTATACAACGAGAAAAATGAGGAGAAATTATAAATTTTTTGCCTTCATCTTCATTCTCCAAAATAGCTTCGGCTTCACCGTTCGTGAGTTTTTTTATTTTTGCTTTTTTTGCTTGAAAAACCATTCATTTGTTATACTGTTATAGTGTTGATGCCACGCGAAAATCCTTGCCAAAGAGGCTCTGAAAATCTATAAAAGAGTAACATGGAAGGGAAAGCCAAGCAATGGAGCCCAGTAATAATACGGTACAACTCTTCATGAAACACATATACTGCCCTTGTCTGTCTCTATTATTCAACAAGATCATAATCACCAATCATATTGTGCATCTATGTATACAAAAAGTAGATTATTTTTTTTATTAAGCGAAAAAAGTAGATTAAATAAAAAATAGAAAAAAAAACGATCCGTACGCACGATTGGACACTGGAAGATGAGAGTAGATGAATGATTGAGAGATAATGGTCCACATGTCCCCCTCTTCATCTCCACTCTGACGTGTTGATGTCACTTTGTCCAAATCACATGAGTAATCAATTAGGATCCATTTGGACCATCAAATAACTATAAGAAATCGTGATTCGGTAATTTTTCTTTTGCGAAAGCCAGATGCACCATCTAAATTTTAGCTGTACAGAATCATTTTAGTTGTTTCAACTTGCTAAAACCAGCTAAGAGGCCTAAACTACTCCTGGCTAAATCTTAGCTAAAGCATCCAAACACCACAACTAAAGTTTATAACTAGCTAAACAATAGAATTAATGATGGGTCATATGGCCAAGAATTTCAATTAGCTAGAGGATCCAAAAAAAACCCTAGCTAAACTTTAGCTAGCTAATCTTTAGTTGGCTAAATTTTAGCTCTAGTAATTAGCCAGTTCATCAATTCTTAGGATCTTGTTGGTTGGCTGAGTCTGAATTTGCTCCGGTGTCTAAAATGCCTTTCAGTTATTCAACTTTTTCCTTCAAGTAGGGAGTAGGGGCAAAATCGTTCTTCACCGCACTATAATCCACCTAGAAGCATACTGAATAATGGCTTTGGATTGCTACAACGTGTAGAATTTCCAAAAGCCTATTTGTTTGGATCGTTTTTTTAATCATACTGAAATCATAGGTTATGTTCAGCAGGTAGAAAAGCTGACAAATCTAATAGTGGTTTGTGAGAAGAAACAAGTTAAAATCTACCGGACTTTTGCAGAGGCTGAACATGACCATAGTCCGGTCACGCACTCACGCTAGGCTGGGAAGGCTGCACCGCTCTCAACGATTCTGTGTGCCTACAAGACTAGCACAGTCCAGCCCACCGTGCAGGGCCGGCAGCGGCAGGACGTCCAGGTCCAGGACCAGCTGCAACATGTTGCGTTGCACCGCATCAAGCTGACGCGACATAGAATATGACAGCTTACAGTTGACACCCACCGGCCAGATTACTAATACTACGAACGGAATACACACTTGCTGGCTGTTTCCCGAAGGCGGCGACGAGCAGCAGTCAGTCAGCCATTGTTGCTGTTCCGAAGCCGCGCCAGGACGGCGTCTCTGTCGCCGTTGGCCGCGGTGTACACTTCGACGAACTCCCGGTACGTGTACGACCTCAGCAACGGCGCCTCTCCCTCCGCCACCATCCCGGGCGCCGGCGACACGACGCTCCCCATCGCGGGCATGACGAACGCAGCGACCGACGTGCGCGCGGCGCTCGCGTTGGTCACCGCGCGGTGCTCGCCGGCGCGCACGCGCCCGTTGGTGACCACCTCCATCTGGTGCCCGAAGTTGACGACCAGCGCGCCGGGCGGCGGGTCCACGTCGACCCACCCTCCCCCGTCGCCTTGGTGCCGCCGGCGCGCCTGCAGGCCGCGGACGCCGTTGTCCATGAGGACGGTGACGACGTTGGGGTCGCAGTGCGGCGCGATGCCCAGCGTGACGCTCGGGTCCGGGCACGCCACGTAGTGGTTCACGTTCATGATCACCGGCCCCGCCGTGACCTCCCCGGCCTCGAAGTGCGCCTCGTCGGCGAGGCCCAGCCCGGACGCGGCGAGCCGAAGCACGCGCAGCGCCACGCCCCTCACCGCCGCCGTGTACGGCTCCAGCGCCGCGCCGAGCCCGGCCGGCCTCACCGGCCACTGCCGCCGGAACTCCTCGAACGGGTAGCAGCCGATCTTCAGGCAGTCCCTCCAGTACAGGACCTGCTCCTGCGCCTTGCCTGCGCTCGTGTGGAACCGCGGCAGCTTCATGCTGTCGGTGGAGTAGTATGCCATCTTCTCCTCCGTCGGGAGCTTGAAGAACTCCTCCGCCGCGCTCATCATGGCGCCCATCACGTCCTCCGGCACGCCGTGGTTGATCACCTGTAGTACGTCAGGCACACACACAAACAACGCCCGAGGTCTCAGTTCAGCTCGATTGAGCAGCTCCTGAGGACGAGCAACTGAAGAATTATATTTCTCACCTGGAAGAAACCGAAGTCTCTCCCGGCGGCGACGATCTGCTCCGCCATCCTGCCGGTGTCATCGCCGCCGAGGTCGACTACAGGTATCGCCGCTGCGGAAGACGGCGGCGAGGTCCCGGGCCTTTTGTGCTCCGGGAGCACGTAGGATTCTGGCACCGACTGGTGGACGGCGCCATTGGAGAGGGGCTCGGCCATTCCTTCCTCGGCCGGCGGGTTTCTCGCTTCATTCAGAAGTTCAGATTCGGATGAGCATTTTTATATAGCGATGAGCAGAACAGAAGCATCTTTTTGGGTTCGTGATTTGACCGCAGATTGGACACATCCATTTGTCGTCGCACGTACTTTTGTGTACTTGTCTTTTCTACAAAGCAATTTAGAAGCAGGTTTACTATTTGGGCGGCTAACCGGCTCGATGTTTGTTGCAAGAAAATGATTATGGGCGCCATGATTATGATACTCGCTTTGGTCATGAATACTTGACCCAAGCGCCATGGCCCTGAGTAAGCTCTCATGCGTGCATCTTGCTCTCACAATTAGATCCAAGATGAAGTTTCGCGTAAGCTCGGTCGGTCTTCCCATCGTACGTTCGCCCTGTGCTCGACGCAAGTTCTTTTTGCCCTTGTTGAAGCTTCCATTGAGTCTGAGTAACTACTGAAAAAAGGGAGTCGCCAAGGGAACTGGTGATGGAAAAGAGAGACAGCAAATCTAATTTGGAGGGTCAATTGGTTACTAGAGATGGTATATACAACTAAAAACATTATTACTCAGGTTGTATAAATATTATTATTATTCTTCTAATACAATGATACGCAGACTCGTGCGTATTCGAGAAAAGAAAAAAAAACATTATTACTCGGCAAGGATTACCAACAAGGTGTGAAGCCTAATTATTTATATTTTTTTCACCAAAATCTTCATTCCTGTTTATAATAAAATAAGAAAAGATATAAAAGGACTCCTGGGGCTGCTCAACTATGAACCAAACCCATTGGGCAGGTTTGAGGACAGGTTCTGGGCCGAAACTAGTCAGCCGTTTTTCACGTTTTTCAGGTTCAATGCGACTTTTGCCTAGGCCTATATACGTGATTTGGAAAAAAAAATGCAAAATTTCTTCACAATCACATACAAAAAAACGTTTTAATTTGAAATTAAATTCAAAAGCATTCGAAACAAGTTTAATTTGTTTTGTTAATGCAAGGCTGATGCACATGTATGATTTATGGCATCACAGTTAGATTTCAAAGACTGTGCAAGACTACAGCGACAAGTATCTATCTATGACCAGTCGGGTTTTATTTATTTATTTTATGTTTGTATGAAACATAAAAGGATCGATGTCGTTTTCAGCCTGATGCTGGACGCTGATGGCATCAAAAGTTCTCATATTTTTTCTTGAATTAGCACTGGATTTAATACATTCAAACAAGTCCATGCGCGGATTAGTTTAGTCTGCGTATAGTTCTTCTTACCAGAATATAATCATGCATGTCTTTTCTGTGACGGAAAGATCCGAAAATGATACGGTCTAGAATCCTATGGCTATGAGCATCTATCACAATAAGTCATGCATAATGCATGATGGTGTGTGGTGACCAACAACAAGATGCCAGCGGATTGCCCCAGTATATCAAAGCGCAGCAATTAAAAAATGTGCATCTGGGCACAGATCCTGCGTGCTGGAACATTCATAACAGCAAGACCCTAGCTAGCTAGCCTGATTATGATTAACTACTTTATATTTTTAATGACGCAAAGCCTCCATCTTGCCGAAATCTTTGAGATAGAATGAGATGACAGCTATTCAGCTCTTGCCGCTCAGTCTTCATGAGATCAGGCATATGGAGCGCGCGCGTGATGATATATTGAAACTTAAGCATATCATCATATCTCTTAAAATATACTCATATGCAAGGGACTAGGGATATGCTGGATTAGAGCAAATGGACTAATGGAAGGGAAAGAGGTAAGTCATACAAGTAACAATCTAGTGTTTAGTCAATGGTTGTGCGAACTGCGAAGTTATAGTCCTTATTTTTCTCGCATCCATGTAAACATTTGGTGACATAGTTCAGTCAAAAACATTTGGTGACATAGTTTAGCTATAAGATAAGTTGTGGTAAATTATTATACTTGCTCTTATAATTGAGATGTATATATCTAAAGAGATGAAGATCTAGATGTGACAAATGTTTTTGTCCCTGTGGATATATATTTCTCTTTAACCCAAATAATGACCTCTTTTTTTTGGGGACACCAATGATTAGTAGGCCTACTTGGGAAGAAGTTTCCATGGCATTGGCATGGATCCCCATCCCCGTGTTCAAAGATTCCAGGGGCAGGACGACAAAAAGAAAAACATGCAAGTATGAACCCACTCACGCATAGTCTCGTGTCTTGAGTTTGGGTCATGATGCATCTTCCACACGTCTGGTCTTTGGTTTGTTCCAGACTCCAGAGTATGTGCATGATGATCATCACACATGCATGAGCATGAGGACACAGCACACCTACTACCTCCCCATCCAGAGAAAGAGCAACAAGAGATCGAGAAAGGGTCCAAAATCCCATTCAGAAAGGAGAGTATACACACACACACACACACACGCGTACTCCAGGCTTGCTTGCATCATTGGAGGGTGGTTCACTGCAACAACTACTGATGTAATCCTCGGATTAGACTACTTTGAAGAGTACATATACAATACAATCACCATCTTTCGGCTAGTGCTAGTGGTTGTAAAATGGTTATCACTGTTTAAGACCAGGAAACAAGTTTTCCCGTTCCCGAAATCTGGAAGTGCAAGAATAGAGTTTTGGGAACATCTGCTGTGCAGAGGCAGTTTCGCATAGAAAGGAACGATTTTTCCTCTTTCACAGCCGGTGAATAACAGAAAGTTATTTCTATCCACGAATTAAAGCTGAAAAGTGAGGAGCCGTTAAAATGAAAAGCTTATAGAGAAAAAAGGGAGAAGCTTATTTCCACAACTGTGTACCATCATGTCCTGCAATAACCAAGTCATCTCCTTAGTTCATTCTTTGCCTCTTTTTCCTGCTTTGATATCTCAATTCCTCCACTTTGGTCATGTCACAGCGCGCAGGTCAACTTCATGATGCCTGAAGTCCTGAACCTTGGATATCAAGTGCTCACAGCATGTTGCAGCGTATGAATCTTTTGCGTTCTCATACCAGGACAAATTTTTTTCTAGCTAAAATTACATATACAGCGACCTCCATGTCTGCTCAGAGCGTCACAGTTACAATTAGCAATTGCGAGGAGCGAGGACAAATGCAGAATACTGACTGTTTCTACGAACATCAGCGTTGCCACTGATGGCTGTTCTCTTCTTCCATCCTGACTCCTGAAGGATACTGCGATGCGAGGCTCCAAATCAAGCCAGACCCGAGCAAAACGACCCGTCAGACGAAAAGGAGACGAGGAGATGTGGTGGAGAGCAGAAAGAGATGGCATCCGTCCAAAACTTATTTTTTGTTTATATTTTTTTTGTTCTTGTAATCTCCAGCCAAGGACTCAGACATTGTATGGAAGTAACGGAGGGCCTATCCATAAAATGGCTTTGCTTTTATTCCAAAGTCCAATACAAGTCTTTGGGGAATTGGCAGAGGGGAGGAGAGAGAGTGCTTGAGAGAGAGAGAGAGATAAGGGGAGACCCATTACCAATGCCAAGAACAAGAAACCAGAGAGGACAGCCGCGCATCCAATCCGAATCCCCTCCAAAAACCCACCAAACTGCCTCCCCCATCTGCAAGACAAGAGCAGCAGGAGAGCATCCTAGGAGAAAAAAATAGGAGAAAAAAGAAGCCCAGGGAGACCAGCTGACCAAGTTTAAAGGTAGCATCTTTGTGTCACCAAGACACCGCCGATCACAGACCAAATCACCCCCTCCTCCGGTCCATCCCAAGCGTAGAGCAGCCGAGATTTCTTCGATCTGTGCCTGCGTTTTTTTCTTGCAAAGATTTCGTTCTTCCTTTGACTGTTACTAGCTTGGGTTGTTGAGAAGTTTCGAGAAGAGTGGTGTGTGTGTGTTGAAGAGCTCAGGATGGATCCGGCCTTGCTTGACGACATCATACGCCGACTCCTGGAGGTGAAGAATCTCAAGCCCGGGAAGAACGCGCAGCTGTCGGAGTCGGAGATTAAGCAGCTCTGCGCTGCCGCCAAGGAGATCTTCCTTTCGCAGCCCAACCTGCTGGAGCTCGAGGCCCCCATCAAAATCTGCGGTAGGTATTTCCCTCTTCTCCTGTGGCTCCTGAGCAAGTTCTTCATGTCGGTAGAACCCAGGATAACATCTTGGGGACTGCTTTGGTTGGTCAACGGGGTATCGCGCTGTTTGGTCTGTGCCTTTTTTTGGGTCTTGCTGATGTCCTGAACCCGATCTTGTGATTGAAAGTATCCTTTCCCAATCCTCCTTTTGACAGAGAATCGATCGAGGACTGGAATATATATAGGTGTACATGTGTTGGTAGCTGTTAACTGTTTGCAGTGATTAGGCATACTTGGAATAGGAACTCTGATTCTATTTGCCGAAAGAGAGCTGCTAGTTCTTACCATCGAACTGATGACCCTATTATAGGTTTTGTGCGTATCCTCAACTAGTGATGCAAAATGTTGAGGTATCCATGCTTTGGGTTACTGGTAATCATTGCTGTGCTTGTATGATGAAATGGCAATGCCAAGATCACATTTCAGATATTCCGAAAATGCAGCACATCTTCAAACTTTCAAGAGAAGGGGGTGGGGGTGCTTCTGTTATTGGTGTAGAAGGATGCTAATGTTTGTGGTCAGGATATTTTTATGTTAAAGTTAACAACATAGATGCCTATAATCGTGCATCCTTTAAGAAATGAAAGCAGTTTTACTTAAATCAAAGTTTACTAAGCATACTATATAAACTGTAAGATTATCATGACTGTTTTGGACGGAAATCTTGAATGTTCAGTTGTTCGTATGTATTGCTGACAAAAAATGCACGCAAGGGCCTCTATCTGCGTTGGTTTGGTGGCTTGGGCAGCATTCCTAAGGTCCTAGGTTCGACTCCTCGTGGGAGCGAATTTTGAGGCTGGGAAAAATCCCCTCATCTCTCCCACGACAAAGTACAGCTCTAAGGTCTGGCTCCAGTTGGGGTCATTCTTACATGGGGTGGGAAACCTTATAGGTTTTCGTGCTGTGGCATAAATTGTATGTGATGAACTCTGGCTCCGCTGTTGTGCAGATCCTTAGGTCATAGAAACAATGATAATAGTAATTTTGGTTAATCTGAGTATGAGTTACCATGAAATGCCTTTAGCAGAGCTTCCTGACAAATATCGATCTCACATATTTTCTTCTGATCAGGTGATGTCCATGGCCAGTACTCTGATCTCCTGAGGCTATTTGATTATGGTGGCTATCCGCCTCAGGCCAACTACCTTTTCTTGGGTGATTATGTTGATCGTGGAAAGCAAAGCCTGGAAACAATATGTCTTCTCTTGGCCTACAAGGTCAAGTACCCGGAGAACTTCTTTCTTCTAAGGGGCAACCATGAATGCGCATCAGTAAATCGCATCTATGGTTTTTATGATGAGTGCAAACGCAGATTCAGTGTAAAGCTCTGGAAAACATTCACAGACTGTTTTAACTGCTTGCCAGTGTCAGCATTGATAGATGAAAAGATTCTCTGTATGCATGGCGGTCTATCTCCAGAGTTGAACAAGCTTGAGCAAATACTCAACCTGAATCGCCCCACAGACGTACCTGATACTGGATTGCTCTGTGATCTTCTTTGGTCTGATCCTTCCAATGAAGCTACAGGTTGGGCCATGAATGATCGAGGTGTTTCATTCACATTTGGTCCTGATAAAGTTAATGAATTCCTTGAGAAGCATGATTTGGACCTCATCTGCCGAGCTCATCAGGTTGCTGTGTTCTTAAAGACCTGACCAACATATTCCTTTATAAACTATATAAGTGTATCAATCGTTTACTTATGCTTTGGCATTGTTGGAATGCAGGTTGTCGAAGATGGATATGAGTTTTTCGCTAACCGCCAACTCGTAACAATATTCTCAGCCCCTAACTACTGTGGAGAATTCGATAATGCTGGTGCCATGATGAGTGTAGATGAGACATTGATGTGCTCCTTCCAAATACTGAAGCCTGCAAGGAAGATGCTGGGTGGTTCAACTAATAACAAATCTGGCTTCAAGGTATGCATGATTAACATGGAAGCAGTTTATATCTGTCAAATAAGCACAATATGTTGCCCTACAAAATTGTTTGGCCCCTACCTCTGGATATGAGTAATGTTCTTAATTTTTAAAAGCAGTTTATATCTGTCAAATAAGCACAATATGTTGCCCTACAAAATTGTTTGCCCCCTACCCTCTGGATATGAGTAATGTTCTTAATTTTCAAAAGCATTATAACTTATAGTGTGGCATGCTAGTGTTACTGTGTGCTTCAAAATGATGTAGCCATTTAATTTAATATCTGAATGCATGATTATTCAAAAGAATTTCTCAGTCTGGGTGCCAAACCTTTCACCAGAACTCCTGCACCTGACAGGTCTTCTTTCTTTCGTTGTACACAATTGCATCGATACTAATATTTTGTCTGCAAAACTCAGTTTTGGTGTGAATGCGAGAAAGTTCTCGTACTAGAACTTGAATTCTTAACAGTACTAGAACTGGATGTCATGGTGATTTATAGGCATTTGTTAAGCCTATCTCTTGCGGTCACCTATTATATCAGCAAATGGCTGCAAATTCCATTACTATACGCTTGGCATAGTAATATGAAGTCGATGTTCTTTCACATTATATTGTATTCTGTACCATGTGAAAATATGTGCCGAGTTGCATGGCAAATTATATTGTTTTGAAATATATTAGGCAGGTTTCAATTTCTCCCACCATATTTATTTTCTAGGTTCATGCCGCGGAAGTGTATGTCATTGTCACTGAGTGCATAGTTGGTTTTGACAGTGACCTTTCCTACAATCAATGCATACTAACAGTTGAACCCGTATTTCAAGTTGACCTATCTTGTTCTGTTCCCCACTGAGCATGGCACAACAAGAATATGACAAATGTTTAGCTGAAGTAGAAGGCTTATTTGCTAATTTTATGAGATATGAGGATGTAAGGAATCAGCTGTACATCCTTGAATAGTTGGATGGACTGTCCATACACATTGGGTTTTCAAACAGAAATGGGCAACTCACCTGGCGCTGGCCCTCTGCTACATTAACATTTTAACATGGTATTGTATTTAATTGGGATGGCTAACCTGGATTTTTTAATTTTATCAGACACTTTGGAAAAATAATTCAAACTATTTATCTGCTAACTCTATATACGAGGATGTAAGGAATTAGCTATACATCCTTGAATAATTGGATGAATTGCCCATAAACAAAAGGTTTTCAAACAGAAATGAGGAACTTACCTAGCTTATAGGATGTTAAATTGGGATGGGTAACCAGGATTTTAAATTTTATCAGGCACTTAGGAAAAATAATTCAAAATCATCTTGACTATTGACTTTGTGATATACCTATGTATGACAATAGTCGACACCAGCATCTAAATTGAACTCAATTTCATCTTTTGACTTTTTGTTTACAGTCATTGAGAGGATGGTGACAATGGCCTGATGGTGAGCGCGCTGTGATCGACAGGGGTTACATCTTCCAGCGGCTTCAACTAACAGGCATATGCATTTTCGCGGAAAACTCCCAGGCCTGGAAAGGCAAAGCAGATGTAGAACTATGCATCTTCCATGTTGGATTAACACTCCTGTAATGTATTATTGTTGGTATTTACTGTGCGGATCTCCTATGATATGAGAGGATGTGATGAGTACTGCCCCCTTTCCTTTTTGCGTCCTAAAATACGAAAGATTCAGGCAGGCATGCAGCATGCGCCAATAAAAATAGCCAGATCATTTGAACCGAGTTTCCATCCGGTGAGCATGGTGGGTGATGACAACAGCCAGCACCATTTTCTTATGGTTTCTGAATCTAGTCGTTAGAAACTATTGGTTATTATTCTCCTTTTGCCCCCGTTTGGTGGTTGAGCTGTCTGAATTGGGTTCTCCATGGTTTTGGCTCGAGGGTCTGGCAGGAATATGCAAGGTCATCCACGATGCAACGTCGTATTTCAAGAGGTTTTTTGTTGTTGTTGTTTTGTTCTAAAAAAAGTATAAATATCCAGCAAGTACGGTTGCCAGGTAGAAAGGTGAATGTATCCATCACGTAGCAATGGTTTGTGCTGCTATGACATCACAAACCATGGCTGTGTTGTGTCATGTCTGCATTCTTCAACTTCAAAGAAAGACTTCGGTCTAGCTAGTAGCTACTGTACTATAGTAGAATTCGACGGCCATGTTCTTCCTCTCTGATGCATCGGGATCAGGCTCTCGTCTCATCTTGTGCCAATAAATATGGTCGCAGCCATGTCGTTGCGACATGTGGGATGTAGTACGTGACTGTTAGTGGACGAGGTGGAAGGAGAGAAATCAGAGTCTCACACAGCAACCAACGGCAACGGCAACGGCAACGGCAGCAGCATCCGATTCCTTCGTCGCCGTGCTCGTGCGTGCCGTCTACGACATGCACATGCCGCACTAGGCGACCTGATTCCATGGACGCTGACGCTGCCTGGAGAAAATAGGGGTCGCAGTTTTCTCCTCGTTGAATTGCTCATCAGAATTCAGACACATCCACATCAACAGCAAGAATTCAGACACAAGCCGTGGCTGTCTATCTATCAGCATTAACCAATTTGTACAGATTCCTGTTGTTTCTTCCACTGACAATTTAAAAGTTTACATCGGCCAAATCACAGCCTGACCAAATTGCGTCTGATATTTACCAACCAAAGCTGAATCTTCATATGTACTACTGGTACCATATATGAAATGTCACTCCTTTGTACTGTACATCATCGATAAGAACAAGACAAGAGGGGAAAAACGAAGTTTAATCTATATCTATGTAAAGCCTAAACTCCTTCCAAATTAACAATGAATCAATTGGAGTCCAAGGCAATCTATGTATGTCCTCAGTGGTAGCAGCGACAGCTCTATACTGCTATCTATCAGCATCTCAAATCCTCAACTCTACAGCAATAGCTATTCGCTAAGTATGATGAAATCAGCAACTCAAGAGTCAATTGTGGCGATCGGCAAGTTGCTTTCGCCGTCACCGGCAATGGCGTGCCAGCATCAGGAACCATCAATCACCTGGGAGCGATGGAGATGGAGATGTCGGTGGGGACATTGAACTTGGCGGCCCACTCCTGCGCCTCCAGGAAGAGCTTGGACACCTTGGCGGCCACCCACGCCATGTCCGGCCGCGCCTGGGGGTCCTTGGCGACGCAGCGGAGCGCCAGCGTGGTGAGCGACTCCGCCGCGTCGATGGGGAACGAGTCCCTGAGCCTGCGGTCCACCCAGCGCCGCATCCCCTCCCCGCCGCCCTCCGCAACGGCGGCCGACGCGGTGTCGATCAGCGACGTCCGCTCGTACTCGCCCGTGCCCCGGTTCACCAGCTCGTACCGCACCGGCTCCTGCCCGGACACCAGCTCCAGCAGCACCACGCCGAGCGCGAACACGTCGGAGCGCCGCGTCGGCGGGCCGCCCGCCACGAGCTCCGGCGCCATGTACCCGCGCGTGCCCTCGATCCGCCTCCCCCGGCTGCTGGTGCGCCGGTGGCCGCCGCCCGAGCTGGAGGAGGATCCTCCTTTGTCGTCGTCGTTTTGCTCGACCGGGAGCTCGCCGGCGAGGTCGGCCGCGCCGAAATGCGCGATCTTGGCGCGGGGCAAGGGCCCGTCGCCGCAGACGAGGACGGAGGACGCGGAGAGGCGGTTGTGGACGGTGTCGGCCTGGAGGTGGACGTAGTAGAGCGCGTCGCAGACGTCGGCGGCGAGCTGGAGGCGCGAGTGCCATGACGCGAGCGGGGTGAAGGACGGGTTCTTGGGGTTCCGGAGCAGCGCGGACAGCGGGGACGCGTCGGGGACGAGCTCGTAGGCGAGGAACAGCGTGGTGCGGTCGGGCGACGCGGCGGCGCCCAGGAGGCGCGCGATGGCGGCGTGGTGGCAGTGGCCCAGCACGCCGAGGCGCGCGTGCACCTCTCCCGCGTCGCGGCGGAGCGGGCGGCGGAAGACGGCGGCCGGGTGGCCGCGGAGCGCGCAGCGGAAGGAGTTGGAGGATGAGGGCGCGGCCGGGACGAGGCGGTGCGCGGCGGAGAAGTTGGCGGTGGCGGCGGCGAGGTCGTTGAAGGTGAAGAGGAGCGGCAGCTCCGGGAGGGAGTCGCGGAGCGCGGCGAGCGACGCCGCGGAGGAGGACGCCGCTGAGGAGTAGGAGCTGGAGTAGAACGACACCGCGGGGAAGGACGTCGCGGTCGTGCGCGGCGACGACCGGTGGTGCCGCGGCGTGGATGCGGCGGCGGCGGCCATGGCAGCGGAGGAGGAGGTGGAGGAGTTGGCGGTGGCGGTGGCGCTCTTGGATTTGCACATCCGATTCGGCTTGCTGGGCTTGGGGCCGACCATGGGAGGCGGCCGATCGGGGCAACCACCCGCCGCCGCCCACTTTCTTGTACTGGTACCGCGTCGTGTCGCGCTCGTGATTGATAGCAGGGAAGAGAGAAAGCTTGGTCCTTTTTTTTTTCTCTCCCTTGCTTTCACCGGCGTGCGTGAACTGGAAAATCTGGAATGGACGGATGGACGGGGAAGAGGGCAACAGATAAGAGATGGGTTTGGTGCAGGATGGTCAGGTCAAAGCCAGGTCAAATATCCTACTCCTTAGGCTAATCCTACTGTCCTTCTCCTTGACGATGATCACATGTTTTGTCAATTCTCACGCGTACTACTATGGTTCAATTCAAAACAATACAATTATACTAGTTTTAATCTGAGTAAAACTATATAAATTTATAAAAAAACATTATCAACACTCCAAATAGTGACTTTTAAAAAGTATTTATTAGTGATTCTTTTCATAAAAAAAGACGTACTCAGTGCTGTAGGCTCCCGCACTGCAAGTCTGGGGAAGAAAAAATAGCCAGCAGCCATCCCTGCATAAATGTGCAGAGGCTGGGGCTTAAACCGTGGACCTCTTGGTCACAGACGGTAAAGCTCTACCGTTTGCACCAGAGCCACCCTTCAGTGCTGCTAATTTTATCTTACTGTTTATACGTTCATAATGTCATGCTACTTTATTAAGGACCTTTGTTGGATGGTTCATACACTGCTATTTTGTTTTTATGAGCGAAAAACACTAACACGGCTGATGAACTGGGTTGATAAATTCAGGTCATTATGCACATACTTTATACCATTACACATTTATGTACTAACCGTAGCAGTCATTATGTAGTGCAACTGGTGTGTGGAGTACCAGATGCAGCCATCAACTCAACAAGAGGAACTGAGGAAGTTTTTTTTTTTTCTTTTCAAGATGCCAGCTGCTTGCATCGGTACTTTTGCTCCCTTTTCCTCTCTTTTTCACCTCCGGTCAGATCATCACAAAGGCACGTCATCCTTTACGATCTCAAAGGAGTATGTTAGCGTCCAAACATCTTTTTACATGGACGCATGGTGCTCGTGTATAAAGAAAAAAGGTTTCTTGGTTCACTACATCCCCCCAGTAGTACAGCTTCCTTCCACTTTGATGTAGTCCTCCTGAAATTTATGGATGATCAAAGTTAGAAGGGACCCAGGTTAGAGATGTTTGATTTAGGACAAAGCTACTATGACAATGTAAAAAAAATCCCAAGATGGTATGTCAGACTAGAAAATTAATCAAGTTAACGATTTAATCACCATCTCTATTCTAAATTATAAGACATTTTAACTTTCTAATTACAAAGCTTTTGATAGATACTCAAATCTATGTTTATACATAGTGAAAATGATATATATCTAAAAAAGTGAAAACATCATATAACATTAGAATGGAAAAACTGATTAGCGGGACAAGTCTCTTGCTACTCTTTATTTGGACCTAGAATTGTTTGAATACTTTGTATTTCAGTAGTATTTACAAATTACAATCCCTTACCGTTTCAAGGATTTATATAAAATTAGGCTATTGATAATAGTAGGATTAATCCCGGTCAGTCAGTAAACGGAACAAATCGCATGGTTGACAATGAGAGCGACGTGACTGCGTGACTTTTCCGTCCAACATCACAAATGTTGAATTAAACTAATTTCTTTTATCCGTGCACGCCAAGACCAAGCGATCAGCGTAGCTATCGCGAGTGCTGACGAATTGAAGGTGACGCGCTAGCTTATGGATGCAGCGTTTGGAGTTTGTCCTCCTCGATATCGATCGGCAGATAAATGAATCCTCTTTCATTGATGATTAATTTTGTGTGTGATTGTACTTGGCTACCTTCTCTTCGCTTTTATTTCAAATTATAAATGTTTATTTTTTTATAATTACACGGTACAACACAGATGCTCACGACATATACGCACATTTATCTCTATAAACACACCTACGCAAACCATATCCCTATTAGCATCTTCGAAGGACTGAGCAAGCCGGTAAATGTTGCTTTTTCTAGATGTGTTGTTCTTGTTATAATCTAAATATGATAATAGTGTATATCTAAGCATAGAAAATTCGAAACGCTGTATAATTTGAAATAGATGAAATATTATTTTTATCACTTTTCCTATATCTCTGTTGCAAGAAATCTCTCTGCTCTCTCTGGCGACGGATGACATGTACACTTTGTAACAACAGAGCTGTCATGCATGCTTTTCCTATGTCTATCTATTTGTATAACAACAGGATGATATGCACACTTTTTCTTTGTCTCTCTATTTGTATAACAACAGGATGTCATGCATACTTTATAAAAACAGAATTGTTAATAGATCTCCCCTTGGATAATGATCCAATGGTCCTGTACATTGCAAAAAATATTGGCTATATTTCTTACGAAAGAGAAGCCGCCTTCTTAATTACCCTCTGCGTAAACTCCAACTCATGTGTTCCTTGTTTTCCTTGTGACTCATCGTTTTGTGCGGAGACGCAAAAGTGGGAATTTTCTTTATTTTCTAAAAAAACATAAAGTCTAACCGTTGTTTCTTAAATTTCAAAAAAAAAAAGAACTCATGTTTCTTAGAGCAAAAAAAAATAACCTTCTCAATTTGGATTTTAGTGCGCACAATATAGTGGAGACAACAGAGAAAAAACAAATGTTTATATGCAGCTATGTGCGGCCAGCTAGTTAGCCCTTGCATTGGTTCTATATATATTTGAAGTTATTTCGGCTTTTGTAGGTATACATACCCATATATAAAAATCTCTGCTGTATTTTTTTTTTAAAAAAAACTACCTTAGTCTGTCACTCAAGGTCCCACTGTCCCACCCAAAACTAAAAGTTCGGGTCTATATATAAAGTAGCTATATTTAGGTTAGGTTGACCGAATGATGCACGCGATCGATATACATAATGATGTCTGCTAAGCAGATTCAGGAACAGAATCAGAATGAAACTTGACGCTGTTACAGTAATCTATCCGATGGATGGCCAATTAACAAGCAGGAGAATCATTCCGTCAGTTGCTAACTTCCTTGCACATGTGGTGTGTGGCGGACTCCTGCCATGTGCATGAGATGAGGGATATGATAGCGTGTAGTGTTTTTTTTTTTTCTGCTCGTTCAAATTGTTATCAGAAATGGCTGTCTCTGCTACCTCAGCTGTGGTAGGTTTTGTTGGTTAACATCCATGATGAGATGAGATGTGAGAACACGAGAGATGCTAGCTACTGCTGCTTACACAGCTCGATCAGGGACGATCATCCTAGCTAGCTAAGCTAGTCTCCTCTCGTGCATGACTGGCCACCCCAGCTCATTGCATTGTTGGTGTTTGTTGAAATGGGAGGAAGAAGAGTGAGTCAAATAATTGAGCCAAACTAATAACCTTTCATGCATGCATTTTAATTTGTTGAATTGCTACGGTAGCTTATACATGCATCATACGGGGTCAGTGTGTAATTGCATTATTAATTATCATTACATGTCATATCATTCATATGAGCGGTGTGTTTGCTCGTTCCTTCTTAGTAGTAATTGTTATCTCAGCCGCGCGCCGCCTCAACGCAAGGGACCTGGGTCGGTCGCCATCAAGTCCCAGTCACACAAGCAAACCAACCTTCAGTTCATATCTAGGCATAGCTCTCATCGTCGATATCGATCACTATGCGCGCGATTTATTTGATTTCCTCTAGCTAGCTTAGCTTCCTTTATTTGGCTCCATAGTCGTCTCTGTCATTCTGGACAATTACGCTTGTTACAGCGAAATTCTGAAAAAGATAGTATAAAAATAGAGTTGACTTCACGAGTGTGTGAATGATGGTAACAAACAGAGAATGATGTAGACAGAAGAGAAACAAATTGTATATATATGACGATTAAACCTGAGGCTGAGGGCGACGTCAGTGCCACATCCATAATTAGATACCCCTCTCACTCTATCCGCACTCATATTCCTCTATATTCATCATTTAAAAGAAATATTCCGTCCTGATTAGCCATATTATCTCATCTATACTACTTTCTCCCGCACCCATTCATACTCTTCTATCCGTTGTGGGACCCACATGTCAAGATTTTTTCTCCCTTTTTCTCTTCTCTTTTCTTTTTCCCCCCTTTCTCCTTATCCATTCCACCGCAACAGCTCTTCCGCTGACGCCGGCCGCACCCGTCCTCCACCGCCCTCTCTAGCTCGGCCCCTGCCCCGGCGGCCTCCACCTCCCCTGCTCTCCTTCCTCCCTCCCGTGCCATGGAGCGCACGAGCTCGACGGCGGCACGGGCCCGTGGCTCCACCGTCACAGCACGAGCGCGCGGCCTGCCCCCCGCCCTGCCCCCGCCGCCTCGTCCCCCAAGACGCTATTCGCGGCCGTGCTAGGGCGCGCTCGGCGGAGGACGAGGTCATGGCGCGGACAAGGGCGCAGAGGAGGCCCACACGACGGAGGCAGAGGAGGCCCGCGCGAACCGGCGGAGCCTCCCGGGCCAGCGAGGCGGAGCTCGCACCGGTGTCTCCATCTCCGCCCGTGAGCGAGGCTTCCTCGCGGACACCGCGATGGCATCTAATCGACAGAGGCGTAGCTTCCTCGGCATCGAATCGGCGATGGGCACGCCGGCAATGGGCCCCGGGCTCCGCTTCTCCTCCGGCACCGCCGTGGACCTGCCTCGCCACGCTGGTGGCTCCACACCGTCTCCGACCACCTGTGCGCCATCCAGAGCAGGACGAGGGGAGGGAGGATGTGGTGGCGGGATGGAAGGCCGGGCATAGCGCCGCCGCCGGTGCCGAGTTCGAGTTCCTGCGTCTTCACTCCCTGATCCCAGCAGTGGCGGGCGTGGGAGCTCCCTGCTCCCTCTGCCTCGAGCTCCGGCGCCCCTCCCTCCTCCTACGGCCACATGCGAGCGCGCGCGAACTCCTCCTCCCTCCTCTCTCTCCTCTGTCGGCATGTGGTGAGGCCGGGTGGTCCCCGCGTGGCACACACCAAATGGTCCGTACGTCCGGGAAACAGACTAGAGGGGAGGCCGTCCTGAACTTTACCGAGTCCTATACAGGCTCCCGATGCAGCAATTTTTTCTTATAAAATAATCCTGCAGGGAGCTTTACCAGATCCCGCTGTGGATAGTCTCGGTCCCGACCATGGGGTGCATGCCTACTGTGATCCACGATCGAGAGTGGTTCTCCCTCCGTCCCATAGATTGTGCGAAACGTGCCGTTAAAGTTATATCAACTTTGACAACGTTTATAATAAAAAATATTAAATTTTTTACAATAAATTTATTAAAAATTATACTTAAAAATATTTCAGATAATACTAATTACTTAATATAAATATTTATATATTTTAATATATAATTACTGATAGTTTAAAAATATTGGTAAGAATTGCATATTCATCGAGACAGCGGGAACATCTACCGGGAACATCTACCGTCCTTGCCACCTCAAACTGTAAACAAGACCTGGTCCAGGCAATCTGCCAGGCCCCGACCGGCCTTTTCATCGTCCGTTTTTTTTAAAAAAAAAAGAGAAGCTGTAAACAAGACCTGGTCCAGGCAATCTGCCAGGCCCCGACTGGCCTTTTCATCGTCCTTTTTTTTGAAAAAAAAGAGAAACAGAAAAAAATCGAACGCACGTGACACGTGAGCCAATATGACAGGACACGGGAGAAAGGCGTGACGAGAGTCCAATGTACGTAATTTGAAGGCCCATCAGAAAACCCAGAACATACCAACGGCCCGCGCGCTCTCTATCTTTCTCTCTCGGAAAAAGTCTACTTCGTCTCCCATAACTGTCTGGAAAGTCTGATTTTACTCCCTTAACTTTAAAATTAGATAAACCATCTTTCTTAACTTTTTAAACCATACATTTTACCTCCCTAGAGGGTTTTGAAGATGGTTTTGTTACAGTACATGATGGTTTGCTACAGTGACTGTGGTTTTGTCTTTTTTATTTTTTATTTACTTTGGCTGATTCTTTAAAAAATCATAATAAATTATAGAAAAATCATAAAAATAGAAAATCTAATATTTTAGGACTCTATATGGGTAAATCTACACAATGAATATATAATATAATATGTTTTAGTACAAAATTTTACTTCGAAGATTTTATTTTTTTCTTTATTTATTTGGCTGAATATTTGAAAAATCATAGTAAATTACTGAAAAATCATAAAATAGAAAATCCAATTTTTTTGTACTCCACGTAGTACAAAATTAGATTTACTATAATTTTTCAAATATTCAGCCAAATAAATAAAAAAAAAATAAAACCTTCAAATCAAAAACTTTGTACTAAAGCATACCATATTATATATTCATTATGTATATCTACTCATGTAGAGTCCAAAAATATTAGATTTTCTATTTTATGATTTTTCTATGATTTATTATGATTTTTTAAAGAATCAGTCGAAATAAATAAAAAATAAAAAAAGACAAAATCACAGTCCCTGTAGCAAACCGCCATGTACTGTAGTAAAACCGCCTTCAAAACCGCTCCAGAAAGGTAAAGTGCATGGTTTGAAAAGTTAAAGGAGGTAGTTTGTCTAATTTTAGAGTTGAAGGAGCAAAATCAGACTTTGGTGATAGTTGAAAAGGGGCAAAACAGACTTTTTCCTTCTTTCTTTCCAAGCAGAGGCCGCAAGACTTTTTTCTCTTTTCTCAAGAAATAAAAAACAGAAGCAAACAGGCGGCACGCTTCTTCCTCTTCTACAGCCTTCCTTCGCTGCGCCGCCATGGCTGCCGCCCGGCTGCTTCCGCTGCTCCGACGCCGCCTCGCTGCTGCAGTCGCCGGATCCCCTGCTCCCTACTCCCACCGAGGTAGGTCCATCCCATCCCCCAACACTCTTCTGTTTCTCCCTGGCCATCCTCGCATCCCTCCAGCGCTCCTCGCCGCGCCTCCAAGCTGCCGCAGCCGGCGCACTGCTCCACCTCGCCTGGCCCTCACGGCGCAGCCAGGGCGTCTCGGCTAGGCGCGGTCCGATCCGAAAATCCCCAGTAAGGGCGACGCGGGGTTTGCTCAGTCTAAATCCTTTTATTGAGTATTGACCCAAAACACCTTAGATACTAGAATCAATCTGGCATGGCATTTATTTATTGACTCAAAACACAATCAGAGACTTAGAATCTGGCATGGCATTGCTCTGTCTGATGGCCAGGCAACTGTTCCTATAATTTTGTATCTACTGATATGTACTCCCAGCTATGTTCCTTCTGAAATCAATTCAGTGTTTGTTTACTTCGGTCGATGGTAATAAGCATAAGTTAAGGATTCATTAGTTATGGCAATAAGCACGAGCTAAGGATTCATTAGTTTAGTTTTGTGACTGAAAGTTTTATGCGCCATGTATGCTTTCCCTTAAACATATGCAGAACGATTCCATGCTGTGCCCAATTCATGCTTTATAAGTTTTTTTTTTCTTTTCTTTCGAAACGCAGTGGGCAATAGAATCTGCTCCTCATTTCTTTCACATTGCTCTGTGCTGCCTATGTTGGCTGCTACTACCCTGCTTTCACAAACAGCTAATGCTATTTGCTAGAATAGTAAACCGAATCCTTAGTTATGACTTGTGGCCTTGTGGGCATGCTTGCTGCTTCATCCTTGAGTGTACCATAGCTATTTTGCAATTTTGAAAAGCATGTCAGCTAATTTTACTGAACTGGAATCTCATGTCATTGCAGGATTCTCATTTCCTCTGCCCGCAACTGCAGGGCTAAGGTCCCTCCTAATAGTTACCGAAGCGAGCAATACTGCAACAGAACCCCAGGATCAACAGGATTCCGAAACAATTCCCCCACCGGCTTCAGTTCCGACATCAGAGTCTGGCTTCAAAGTCAGGGACACCTTTAACCTGAAGATCTCACCCAGGCATGACCTCGCCATGATCTTTACATGCAAGGTGTGCGAGACCAGATCGATGAAGATGGCCAGCAAGGACTCGTACCAGAATGGAGTTGTAGTTGTGCGGTGTGGTGGCTGCAACAACCTCCACCTCATGGCAGACAGGCTTGGCTGGTTTGGGGAGCCAGGGAGCATCGAGGACTTCCTAGCGACGCAAGGAGAGGAGGTGAAGAAAGGTTCAACGGATACTCTCAGCTTTACTTTGGACGACTTGGCTGGGTCCCAGGTCAGTTCTGAGGGGCCTTCTGAACAAAGTTAGTCTTCTTCCTAATATGATAGGGTTTGGTCTAGTAAGTACCTGTAGAAGCCTCTCTTTATCATGTGTAGCTCTCAAGTCCATCAAATACGTGCTGTTGTGATTCTGTTGCAGTGTAGCTTTTTTATGCCAAAAACTGGATCCAGGAGCTGTAAGCCCACATAAATTGAATATGGTGAATCTCTTGTGAACTACCCACATTCTGCTTCTGTACTCAGTTGTGTATCAGCATTCATGTCCCGTTTGTGGTTAAATATGCTCTTATTACGAGCTTACAGATGATTGCTATGAATATTTTTAGAGTTAAATGCGTTAAGTTCTGCTGTAACTTTAACTCGTGCTGAAAGTAAGAAAACTGTTTTTCAAGTGAAGAGCTACACATTTCATAATTAGTTGTCTTACTCATACATACACTGAATTTGCATATCAAATTTACATTGGTGGTAAGCAAGTGAACCCTGATGTTTAGCTAGCCTGAAAATGAAAAAACGCCTCTGTAATTTAGGGCATCCCTGACAGTTGCATGCTATTCAAGAATCTCTCCTCATCTACACCTGGGACTGTACCAAGAGGGAGTCTAGTCTACAATCCTATCACACTGAAATTAACGAAACAGATATGCTACGTGGGCATAGAAAGTTTATGGGGTTTCCTTGACTTTTTATTTCTTCTGGAAGGTTACCATGCAGAAGAATGCTACACCACGGAAGAGTATCCCATTAGCAACGAGGACCGCTATACAGAGAGCCTCATGCTCAATGTCGTAGCCGCTCCTGACCAGCGAGCCGCACCGTGTTATTAGCCACACTCCGGAATAGCTGCAACCAGAGAGAAAAACAGAAATGGGTGTGTTGCTAACTTGCTATGGCCAGTTGAATCTGAATCCTATGCTAGTCGTCGAACAGGATGAGCTGAGCCATACATACTTCTGAGCGTTTGCAATGACGAAGGCTTCCAGAGCCCACTTTGTGTAGCACAGATCGGCAAGGATCGTGTCCTTCTGCTGAGTTGCTATCAGAGTCAAAACCACTGGAAGCAAGGCAGACCACTGCAAGCACAACATATGTGTTACTAGGACAGCTCTGGCTCTAAGTGAACCTGGCTCGTTAGACATGTCGAGCAAGTAAAGCATACACAATACACAGATGACTCACCAGCTGTGCAGAACCTGGCTGGAAGAAGATGGCGAAGGTGTAGCCGATGCCAGTGACGCAGTAGACGAGCGCAAGGAGGACGATGTAGTTCTCCCAGATGGACGACCTTGGATTGTTGAAGAAGTAGAACATGGAGAGGTAGACGATGGGCTTAACAACGGTGTTGAAGTGATCTATGGTGTCCTTGGACAGGAAGTAGGCCAGGGAGCTCATCCCGGAGGCTCTCTCCCTCCAGTAGTTTATCTTGTCCAGCGTGAAGGATCTCAGGGCTCCAATCTTGCAGAGCAGAGCTGCAACCACATTTCGGGTGCATCACTTGGCTGCAGCGTGCTATCAGAGAAGACAAACAGCATTGTCCAGGAGAGCATTTCATACTTACAGACAGCAATGACAGTGTAAGTGTATCCCAGCGCCCCAAACGTCTCGTCGCTCACTTTCGCCAGTGTTCCCAGGCATATGCCGGCGAGACAAAGGATCAAGTAGTCGACTCCTTGTATCCTCGCTTCACGGAGCCTCTGCTTGCCGCACCTGAAGAAGAATGGCTACATAATAAGCCATGAAGTCTAGTTTGACGCACTTGATAAAATTTCACAGAGGCTTATATCTTCTGAAGGCAAGACAAAAGGGCCTTACCTTCCTAGGAAAAATCTGTACTGCTTCAGGATGCCAGGAGTATTACGTTTCGACAAATCCTGTGAAGTCTTGTTGTAGTCATACTCATCCTTCTTCTGCCCGAGGATATCCTTCAAATTGCCCCAGAGTACTGAAACAATGGATGGCCCTGCATCGTCGTGGCTCGAAGCATGATCCATGCTTTCCCTGGACGTCGACTCTGATCCCGAAGAACTCTGCAGCATATCCCGCGGGACATCGTACCCGTTGTGCACCATCCATCTGATCGGCAGATCCTTCACACTGACACCTGGGCTTAAGTTAGGCTTCACAATGCTCTCCAAGATGTCGATGTAGTAGTCTGGTGGGTTCACCCGCTCTGGCACGACGATGCCCAACCCTGCAAAATACTCCTCCACCTTCTTCACTGGCCCATGGTACACCGTCATGCCCCCTTTGGCTAGAAGTATCAGGTCATCAAACATTCTGTAGAGAGTGTAACTGAAACAGCACAAGCATCAGTTAGACTCATCATCAACCAGACTTGAAATTTGACTGCACCAAGCGACCTTAGCCAGTACACGTTCAGATTTGGAGTCCGGAGACCAACCTGGGCTGATGGACAACCATGGAGATGTTGACGCCTTCGAGAGCTTCACGGCGAAGGGCGCGGAGCAGAAGCAGGGAGGAGGCGCTGTCCAACCCAGACGTCGGCTCATCCAAGATCAGCACTGATGGTTCCATCACCATCTCGAGGCCGACATTAACCCTCTTGCGCTGGCCACCGGAGATGCCACGCTGCTCCACTGTCCCAACCAAAGAATCTCGAACTGGCTGCAGCCCAAGGGACTCGATGACCCTTTCCACGACGAGGACCTTATCGGCTTTCGACATGTCTGCTGACAGCCTGAAACACATCAGTTTATCATATGTGAGTTCATCAAGTAATAATATCAGCTTAAAAAGTCGAGAACTAATGAAAGGGCTCTAATTGGATTTCCATCCTGTACCTGCATCTTGCATTGAACCAGAGGTTTTCTTCAACAGTTAGGTTGCCATGGACGATGTCATCTTGGGGAACAAAACCAATGATCTTCTTGTACCCTCGAATCGGTTCGATCTTGCCATTTATCAATACCAGACCCGATGTTTCACACCCGGTTGCCTTACCGGCAATGGCGCTCAGAAACGTGGTTTTCCCTGCGCCTGACGGGCCCATGACGGCAGCTACCTTACCAGGTGAGAGCTTCCCTGTCACTGATCTCAAGAGCTTCTTCTTGCTGCCCTTCAATGTCAGAGTTAGGTCCTTGAAGGCGATCTCGATGGATGGCCTCGTACTGACATCATGTTCTTTTGCCATGGATATCACGCCTGAGAAGGTCATGTTATGGTTCTCCTGCTGCATCGCCTTCTCCTTCTCGATCTGTCCATACGCATACTTGAAGATTTGGCTCCGGGTGTGCATCTGTTTCCCCGTGGGCTTTTTCAGGGCCTTGTCTCCTACCTCCAGGTTGAAGCCCTCATCACCATCCGGGTTATCCTCGATCGAGCGCATCATGTCGGTGAGATTGTTCTTCTTCCCACCTGCGTCTCCTACCCTGGACGGTCCGGGCTGTGCCTGGCCAGCCTTCTTGCGCGAGAAGGTGCGGGACAGTTGCGACTGCAGGCCCACGCCAGCCTTCTTGGCGACGTCTTTAGCTGACTTCCATCTCTCTCGAGCTTGTGCGGTCTCTCTGGCATGCCTTGCAGCGGCCTCTCGAGATTTCGCTTGCCTCTTCTCGCGGTTGGTCAGGATTTGGCCGGAGAAGTTGTAGATGATCAGAAGGACTAAACAGGACGCAACCTGAAGAACAACAAATTAAAGGGGCAATGACAACCTTGCATTGCACTAGAAGAGATAGCATCGCGATGCTAGTGGTGCAGTGGCATGTACCACAAGCAGGGCGCCGAATATAGTGATGTCCTGAGTAGAAGAGTTTGGTGGGCAAGAGCTCTTCTTGTAGCATCCTGCAGTAAGGTGAGCAGTGGTGAATTTAGGAGTGGTTGGACTTGAATGAAGCAAAAGGACTTGACAATGGATGGTCAGGATTTCCATCTCTGTGAACAAGACTGGGCAGGCTTACTAGTCTGTGAGGTTGACCCCTTCCTGCAATAATACCTGCAAATAAGATGCACCTTAAACTGTCAGCATTTCACAAAGATATCTTGTCTACCGAGAATGAAGAGTTGGTGAGAACAGGGAATCAATGAACAAGGTTGGAAACATAGATAGATAGGATTACCCACTACTACAAGGGAGTTTCTGTATAGTGCTGGGGCAGTAGAACCCAGCAGGGCAGAAGATATCATCTGCTGTGACTACATCCGCCCAGATGTCAGCAGCTCCGCAGGTGTGGTTCGGGTTTCCAGGCGGCGGCTGATAGTTGAACCTGCAATGCATCATATGCATGAATGATTTCACCTTGATTGAGAGTTAAAAGACATTCTATCTTGCTCTTTGTGTGGATCGTCAGACTTACGGGTCGCAGATGCCTGTGGAAGTATTCAGGCTGGACCGTGGACAGTAGGCACCCAGAGGGCAAGCTGCATATGTATGCATGTTCAGTTGCAATAGGAAAGCAATGCAATGCAGTTGTAAACGTGATTGATCTTACGGATCATGCAGGTGAGGCCATGGGGGCAGAAGAAGCCTGGGCAGCAGGACTGGCACTTGAGCGGCCTGTAGGGTATGTCCTTGGAGTTCTGCAGGTCGATCTTCTGGTCGGGACCGGCGCTGCACGCCCATCCGGGCTCGCACCCGTCGATCCACGACGACCGGTTGCAGTTCACGTTGGGCTTCACGTAGTTGGTCTCCGCCGTGTCGTCGCCGCCCATCAGGCTGTCGAAGTAGAACCCCATCTCCGCCGCCGTGCAGATCCGCTGCTGGAGGTCCCCTGTTAAGTCGTCGGTCATTTTCCATCATATCATCACATTTATATATATGTATGATATCCTCAGGTTGACTGGACGTACGTACCCTTGGTCTCCTTCATGCAATTGGTGAGGAAGGTGGTGTCCTTGGAGAAATCGAAGGCCTTATTCCACTCCGTCTCCCTGCAAAAATCATATTTATATTTATATATGTAGAAAGAAAGAAAGCAAGCAAACAAGAAAGAGAAACAAAAGCAGGAACACGCACGTACGTGTCCTTGATGCAGTAGTCGAGCTTCTTGCCGATGGCTTTGGCGAAGGAGGAGGTGAGCGCCCTGAGGCGGTCGTTCATGGCGCCGGCCACTATGGGGCTTCCCACGATGGCCTGGGACCCCTTTTCCCGGGTGGTGCCGTCGTCGTAGTCGCCTGCGCCGGCCGCGGCGACGGACTCCGCGAGGGACAGGCGCGGGTGCATCGGCATCGTCGTGCCGTCTCCGACGGTGGCGAACAGCGCGACAGCGGCGCGCGCGGCGGCCGCGGCGTTGCAGAGCAGCAGCAGGTGCATGGCGGCCGCCACCCAGCAGGCCATTGTTGCATCGGTCAGCTGTCCGGTTCCAAGGCGGAGGCGTGTACGGATACGGGGAGGGGATGACGGCGGTGCTAGGCGGCTACGCCATGCGCGCGCGGGGCCGGAGGAGGTGGAGGTAGAGGACGTACGGCCGTCGCGTTGGTGGCGAGGAGAAATAACAGGCGCGAGAAGAGGAGGCGACGGGAGGTGGTGGTGGTTGGTGGGGAACGCTTCGCTTTCGAATGGGCGGGCCGTGGGCCTAGTATGCTGGCACGGACGGCCCAGGAGAAACCAAGATGGGCTGTGGCCCAGCTAGAGTTAGGTTCGACCCCCGCGCAGGCGTTGGTTGTGGGCTCTCAGGCCGACCTCTCTGTCTCTGTCCAGGGTAACTGAAAGGAAATAAATGGAAATTGAATGGTAGGCTGAGGAGTCAAAGTCTTTGGTCCAAGTCTTCCAGGTGGGCCCACCACGCACCACATGTGGCCTGGCCTGTGTAGGTGGTTGGTCCTCACTCAGTCTTGACATTCGGTAGCGGCGGGGCGGCGAGCGGGTGCTTTCTTCGTTGTTGTAGTTTGTCATAATTTAAATTTAAATTTGTAGCTTGACCAAATATACGGGAGAAAAATATACTCACAACTACAGTTTATTCACCGTCAAAATTTTATTACATGGTGTATCTATGGAATCTTATGTTGTAGGAGTAGATGCTTGTGTACTTTTCTATGTGCTTTAGTGTTTGTTATTAGTCAAAGCTAGAGGAATTTGACTTGGTACTACAAACCTAAAAGTACTTGTTATTCGAAATCAAGAGAGTGGAAATAAGATATGTTAAAATACACGATGGAATTCGTCCTGAATGAGAATGACCATGCTACGCCACAAGAAACACGATTATCAATTGGAGTTCATTTCTAATTAGAAATAAAAGATTGAGCTAAGCTACCTTGCATTGATGTGACAAGACACACTCGTCCTTGCTGTGTTTATGCTGCTAATGATGGAGGGAAAGAGAGTGCCAATTATAATTGTTCGTAACAGCTGCAAACACGATTGCATCATATATAGCTTATCCCAAATATTTTTTCCTAAAAAAAAAAGTAGTAGGACTACTAGTATTTGACAAGATCATTCCTTATTATCTTCCACCTACTTATATTTTATCATAAAAAGCTATCTCGTCTCCGTACGTCTACATATTTTGCCATGGTCATCGGAGGATGATTTAAGTAGTACTGTAGTGTTTTTGAACGGAAACGGGAAGGACCGTTTACTAATAACCGACAGATCAGGGAGTAGTAGTCCTAGTGTTTGTTGACAATACTGTATATTATCGCATGTGTTTAATTATTATATATGATTATTTATAATATAATGCCTGGACATTCTCTCAAGTGTTTGACAATAGATCGAGTTATCTTACATGGACGCTTAGCCGTCATCAGTTGGTGCCTGGATATTTAGTTTTTAAAAGCCACCGTGTAGAATATATGATAAGTCGGAACGATGTATATGGATCTGTACGGACTACTAGTTAGGTGCGCTCCAACATCTGCCGCGAGACCACAGTCATCACCCACCCCTCGTCAGTTGGCACAGTTCAATATCCGCCATTACATTTATTAATTTCACACATGCATTAGCATATACTCCCTCCGTCTCAAAGTGTCATTTTGGTTGTCGTGCCACAAGTTTGACTCGACTTGTAGAAAATACATGCAATATTTATATCTTCAAATAATTTTGTTAAAAAATTAGACGAAAAGAACTTTCCGATGATACTAATTACTTAGCATAAATATTTATATATTTTTAATATAAATTGCCGGCAGTTGTTTCTCGGGGAGCGAGAACTGACACTTATTTTGTGACGAAGAGAGTAGCCATCTAATCGACAAAAATCTTATAAAATCGCATCTAAAAATGTTTTCTATTCTAAGAATGACAAACTATGTCTAAAAGCCTGTCTATGGACCTGTTTGGATTCACTATTTGGGCTGGCTAATAACTTAGCTGGTTTGGTCTAGACAGTGGGATAGTTACTATCCAAAGGTCTAACTACCAATTATCCTACGCATGTTTAGATTCAAAAGAGAGGATAGTTAGGCCTTGTTTAGATATCAAAATTGGTATCCCAATTCTGCATAGTGAATGTCCCGTCACACTATAGTAATTTTATTTTTATTTGGTAATAATTGTCTAAATATTGATTAATTAGGCTTAAAATATTCGTCTCGCAAAGTACAACAAAACTGTGCAATTAGTTTTTTATTTCATCTATACTTAGTACTTCATACATATGCCGATATTTTAATATGACGGAGAATAAGAATTCTACATAGTAAATTTTAGATACCAATTTTAGTATCTAAACAAGTCCTTATTATTAGATCGTTACTATCTGCATGGAACCAAGCATGGCCTAAGCACCTTGCGAGGTCAGTAGCTATAATGATGACAGCGGGGCAAACCCCTTCTTGGTCTTCTCCTTTCCTCTCGACTCTTGTCTTCCTTTGGGGGCATCAACAAGGCAACGACTTATGCGTGCGACAAACCCATGCTGCCCGTAGAGGTGATATAATATTCGGTTTGGCATCTTGCATGGGACTGTCCGGCAAGCTACTATGGTTTCAATGACGATAGGAGAGATTGTGTGCTCTTAGAGAGTCATAGCCCATTTCATTCATCATAATTTTTTTTCTCAAATACACTAAATATTTGTTTATCATTGTATTAAAAAAAAGTGAAACATACAGCAACGCGCTTATGGCAAGCACAACCGTCATCATAAGTTACTAGCTTGATGGGACGTTCTCTGCCCTACATTTGAAGCAGGATAAAACTATGACGAACTATTTCCTTTTCATGTCTCACCAAGCTATGTTTGGGTAGTTCGTGAAAGGGTCTCTAGCCTAGTGGTTAGAGCACTCGAGAACACCCAGCAGATCTGGGTTCGACTCCTCGTCGAATGAATTTAAACGGATCTGTATTTAAAAAATAAAAAACAAGCTGAGGTTTCGCTCGCTGACTCAGGTCAAATTGGGTAGTTCATAAAAAAAAAAGGTTATGTTTAGTTAGGGTTTGTGCATACACTGTGTGCAGATCCACTCATGCCGTATAGGCCATGGGTGGTGTCGTGTGGTTTCGTGTAAACGGCCGCTTTGAAGGGCGTGCCAAAGACGTTGTTATGTTGGAGCAGTTGTTAAAATTCCTGACGCTGCCCCCCACAAAGAAAACATTATTATTTTATAGTACTAGCTTTTCTCTCAACGACCAGAAAAAAAGGTTGGCAGGCTTCCTATACAGAAACAAGCCAAAAAGAATTGCCAAAGAAATGGAAAAATCAGCAGTGACAGTACAGCGTTGGCTGCTCATGCTCTCGCTCGTGCTGCGCGGCGCGGACAGAGAGAGAGATTAGAGCGGCCTGCAATAAATTTGTCGCGTCCGGCGATCTGACCTCCCCGCGCCCGACCTCGTGCTCCTCCCGTCACCCTCATCTCTACTCCCCGTGACGACCACCAAGGAATTCTTCCTCCTCCGTCGTCTTCTCACCTGCGTGCTGCGTTCCCGGACAAAGTGAGCGCAAACACACACTCTGATTGATATTATATACTCTGAGTAGAGTAGTAATAGTAATTATAAAACCGAAGGAATGGCCTTTCCCTGGCAGCTTCTTGGTTGGTGACTTGGCGGAGTCTCGCAGGAGGAGAGGGACAGCGGAGGAGAAAGCCACTTTTCTTCCAGTTTCAGGGAAGCGCCCGGCTTTGACCGCCGTTCCTGCTCCTGCCGCCGCCGCCTCCGTGTGCTCCCTGAGTCCCAGTCTCCCCCCATCCCGTCCCGGATCGGAGCTCGGAGCTCCCCTCCGTCCACGGGACAGCGCCGGACCGGGCGCCTCCACTCCCCCCACACCCCACCCCCCCGCGGATCGATCAGCCCCGCCGCCGCCGCTGCAAGATAGGCAAGGTTTGTTGCTGCTGTAAAGGCCTTCCCCTTTTGTTTCCATGCTTTCCTTTCCTGCTCCAGTCTCGTTCTGCTCGTGCTTCGTCGTCCCGTTCTCACCGGTTTTCGTGGAGATCAAGCGCAGGTTCCAGGCTTGGGGTTCTTTAATGTTAATTCGGTGGGATTTAAGAGTGTTCGTTGTTCCTGGTTGGTTTTTAGTCTTAGGGTTGTTTCATGACTGATGATGCTATTGCGCTCCCCTTATGCCCGCTGTGTTGCGCTGATCTCCTCGTCACGGTTGCAGAACTCTTTCGTATAGATTCTGCTACTCCGGTCCAAATTAAAGGCATGATTTTCGGCCCGGCGCTGTCTGAATTTGAGGTTTGCTTGGGCTTTGTACTGATTATCAAAGGCTCCTTTTTTTTTATCAAATCTGCAATAGTTGAACAGCCATGGTCGCTGGCTGCAAAGCCGGTTAGGTTCTCACTTCAGCTTTCTGATTGTGAAATAGTACTAATAATCATGCCAATGTTATCTCCACTTGCCGCATCTAAAAGATTCCATGCATGACCCCAAATGTGTAATCTGCATTTGTGTTTTATGAGGAAATGATGAATTCCTTCCTGATTTTGATTCCCACTGCATTGCAGCAATGAAGTGCCTGCCTTTCTTGCATGGAGACACCAAAGAGAAGGATCCTGTCACTAAGTCGGCCTCTGTACGGTCCATGAGCACAACATCAACCGAGCGCGATGTCCGCTCTGGTTCAGACTTCACCTCCTTGAATGTTTCCGACATGAGTGCTGAGTCGATAAGGAGGACGCAGTACCCCAGCTTCACTGACCGCCCGTCTAACCTGAGGGTCTTCTCCTTTGCTGAACTGAAGAGTGCCACCCGCAACTTCAGCAGGTCTCTCATGGTTGGCGAGGGTGGCTTTGGCTGTGTGTACAGGGGTGTCATCAAGACATCCGGCGAACCAAGTGAACGAATTGACATTGCTGTTAAGCAGTTGAATCGCAAAGGACTTCAGGCAAGTGTTGTTTATCACCATCTTTTCTTTTGTTTTTTTCCCAAGAATATGTATGAGAGCTGCGTATCTTTGTATCAGGTAGAAAATAATTAGAGTTTACAACACAAGCTGCTGCACTTTTTGACAGTTCTCACCATCTTTTCATTCCCTACCATTTAAAACTAGCAAGCTAGTCTGGTACTCTGGTTACTGTTGAATGTTCTTAGAGTTATTAAAGTATAGCTACATACAACTGCTATTGTTGTCGTCGTCATTCTGTACTCTGTAGAAGATCTATCAGCAGTGGACCTAGTTTTGGCGGAAATAAACCAAAAAATTTCAGTCATCGTTTCTTCAGGAAAGATACCATCAAATTGGTTCACCTGCTTCAGGGAATGCAGTCATTTATTTTACTTCTCTTGTATTTACAGTTGGAAGGGCGGCCCTGGTGCAACGGTAGTGTCTTACCGTCTGTTACCGGAAGGTCCAGGGTTCGAGCCCCGGCCTCCGCACATTATGTGCGGGTATGGCTTGGCGCTGAAATCCCTTCCCCAGACCCCGCACAGCGCGGGAGCCTACGGCACTGGGTACGCCCTCTTGTATTTACAGTTGCATGCTCATTGTTCTAGGTTTAGTGAGTCAACTGTTGCCATATAGAAGTAGAAAATGATAGTAGATAAGATAGAAAGCCAAGCATACCTCGAAATCCTTTCAATCTCACATGCTTGATGAGTCATTTTGAAGTCATATATGCTGGAATCGAGGTCTAGCTTCCTGTACTGATTCTAATAAAATATGATCTTTCTCCAGGGGCAGAAGGAGTGGTTAACAGAGATGAATGTGCTTGGAATTGTGGACCATCCAAACCTAGTTAAACTAATAGGATACTGTGCTGATGATGATGAGAGGGGAGTGCAACGGCTCCTGGTGTATGAATATATGCCTAATGGAAGTGTGGATGATCACTTGTCGAGTAGGTCAACTTCTACTCTATCATGGCCAATGAGGCTAAAAGTAGCTCTTGATTCTTCCCGGGGACTGAAGTACCTGCATGAAGAAATGGAATTCCAGGTAACTCATTTATTTATTTTATGATCATGGAGACCATAACATTTGCACAATCTGAAACATCTGTGGGACAATGGCATACCTCTGCATCTGTACCTCGCATAAGGACTAAATGAAATACCAAACACTGCAGTGTGCTTTGACTGTTCCATAAGTTATATCAACCCTCTAAATTTGAGATATTCATGCAGGTTATTTTCCGAGACCTAAAAACATCTAACATTTTGTTGGATGAAAACTGGGATGCTAAATTGTCAGACTTTGGTTTGGCTAGGCATGGACCAGCAGAAGGTCTGACCCATGTCTCCACAGCGGTATGCACAATTTGCACAATTAAAAGCTGACAGTTAGTTTATTACATTAGTGCTTTTTGATTGAATAGTATTTTGTATCCTTTTGGTAACTCGGTTCTAGTATCCTGGCAGTATTCAAGTGATGAAATGTGTTATTTTACTTGAGTAAAAGAGAATTGTGATGAAGAAAAACTAGTAAGCTCTTTGAGTTGTAATTCTATAACATTATTGACCTTTTGTGCCAATGAAATTGGATACGAATTTTTATTGTTTACTAGTTGCACAAGTAACCTCTTCATGCATATATTTAGTTTCTGTACCAGACATGAAGAACAGAGTCAAAAAATTTCATAATTGAATTGAAGTAATAGTGAGGTTTGATTACTTGAAAATATTGCAAGCAGTTGGAAATATTTTCCATTGGTAGTTTTGTGTTTATGTCCTCTCGAGACCATTTCACTAGTTGGTTCCTAGAGCAGTCTGAAGTTAGTATCCATCTAACTATCAGCCTCTGTTGTTATGTTTCATTTTGAACAGGTAGTTGGAACTCTAGGCTACGCAGCTCCAGAGTACATGCAGACTGGACGCCTCACTGCCAAGAGCGATATATGGAGCTATGGTGTCCTTCTGTACGAGCTCATCACTGGCCGCCGCCCCATTGACAAGAACCGTCCAAAGAGCGAGCAGAAGCTTCTGGACTGGGTGAAGCCGTACATATCTGATGTGAAGCGGTTTCCCATCATCGTCGACCCAAGGCTGGAGGGGCACTACAATCTCAAGTCCATAACAAAGCTGTCCAGCGTGGCGAACCGGTGCCTGGTCCGGATGCCCAAGTCCCGCCCCAAGATGAGCGAGGTGTACGACATGATCCAGAAGATTGTGGACAGCGTCGGGACCGGCCCGCCGCAGCCCCCGCTGCTGCACTACCATGGCTCGGCCTCTGACCCGGGCACCAAGCGCGCCAAGAAAGGGTCGCTGAGGAGGAGGCTCCGGGAGTTTGGGTCCAGCTGCCGGAACATCGTGCGGCAGGGCTGGAAATCCTGAGATCGTGAAGAACCTCTGAGGAGGCGGGATGGCTCCGGCGGTGCTGTAAGTAGTAACTGTTCATAGAGACGGTGGTGACAGTTCCACGTTGTAGTGCTTGGTTGGTATAGAGTGAGTTCATGCAGATGCATGCATACCAGTTGAGAAGAAGAAAGAAAGAAAGACAAGGTGCACAGTTGAGTGGTGGCGTTCGTGTAGAGTAGTGCTGTGTGTATGTAATTCACCTGGTTTTGACTCCTGTGGTTAACACAATGTGTGAGCTGCGATATGGTAATCTATAGGCACCCCCCTTGTGTTTTCAGTGCAGTTTCTGCTGGCTCTTCGTTTTTTGGGAGTACCCCATCAGTAGGCACTGTCTTTGGGGGAACTTCTGTTCTGTTCCATTGATTCAGATTCCAATTCCTTTCTATGCCATTTTTTGGACTGATGGCCAGGGTACCCTGGTCTTTCATCTCTTCGTCCATCCTTCTGCCAGCATGGATGGCTACTTCCAATACCAGAGCCGCCACCCTTTCTTTGATCAATCAGGCTAGGTTAGTAGGGCCTCAAGTGTAACTCAAGCGTGTTAGTCAACTAAGGGCAGAGCAACAGCGACCAGTAGACTAGAGCAACTCTAGCGGATTAGCAAAAGCTGTACCAATAAAACCACCCTCCCTTCCAATAGTGGACTGCAATCCTCCCAGTCCATTTTTTTTTACTTTTTGCACAATCACATTTCACCTTTGTTTTTTTGCGATCTGAACCACATTTCACGCGAGCGTGGATCTAGGAGAGAAGAAAGGAAGGGACAAGAGATAAATACAACAAAGATAAGGAACCAATTTTTTGTTCTTTTTGACGGAGAAAGAAAAAGCATAATTTCTTCTGTATTTGTAGATAGATAATATAAACAGAAGAGAAGCTGGTGGTAATTTCCCTTGATCCCTTTCTTCTTGCTCGAAACACAAAAGAAAAAAGGAACTAAGACACAACCAAAATCGTCATCAACCCTAGCTAGTGTCGAGATTGGAAGGAAAGGAACCCCGACGATGCTCCGCCGTCCGCAGTGCCGCAGTGTGTTGTATTGCGCCGCTCGCCGCACACCTCCATGGACCTGCCCGAGGGCGCCGACATCGTGCTCGCGCTCGCCGCGTCCCCACGCCCCTCGGAGCTCCTCGTGCCCCCTTCACTCACCGTCGGCGGCAGCGGCGTCCTCGCCGTGGACCCCTCCGGCATCCTTCTACTCTCCAGCTCCAATCCCGCCAGTGCGTCATACCACCTCTACGGCACAGTCTCAAGGCCTCCAGCCCGGTGCCCATGCCGCTCGTAGACGACGACGACACTGGCGTCACTGGCCTCGTCATTAGCGAACACAACAACGTTACAGCGGCATCATTGTCCCTGAGCTCTCCGTCTGTGATAGCGGCACTGCCACCCAGCGCTGCTTCTCGATGGAGACTTCCATGTGGACGACACACTAGAACCTGAATCTGCGCTCCCCCCTGACGATCAAGCACCTGCAGTGGTGTAGCGCCTATGCTCTTTCTCAATGTTGATTGGTTAAATCCTCAACATTTTGACAGGATAACATGTACAAGTTTTCTGAGCGTCTTTTTCTGCAAACCTTTGAGGAGGACAACAATACCAGGATGAAGAAATATGCCCATATGAAGTTCTATGCTGACATTGGCTCTAATGTCCGCTAAGTTTCAGTCAGATACTATGTGTGACGGAGACCGTGACGAGTGAACGTTGTCATCATGCAAAACTTGACAAAGAGTTTTCATGGTAATTCTTTCGTTCTCATCTGAATTAATATATAATGTTTATGCTTAATAATGCATCCTAAGTTATACCCACCTCATCTTTTTTATTAAAAAATAGATGATTGCGTGATCAATATATGCTTATTGTTAGAAAATCACGTTCTTTCGTACATAATATCACATGCACATATGAACAAAGGGAAACAAGAACACAGAGAGATGGGAGGGAGAGCGCTTTTCTTTATTTCATCTAGTGACTAGCTTACAAGAGTGACTACAAGGGGAGGTAACGACCCCCCCTATTTATAGAGCCTATTAATGGGTTGGTGGGTTAACGGGTTGATGGGCTAACGGGGCAGGCAGGTGCTGCCCATTAGATTGCCCCTCCAATAGCAATTCATCAGTCACAAGAATATATTCTCCTCGGTCTTCGTGAGATCTCATATCCCTCTTTTTGCCTTTTAATGATTTGGCCATATATTTTGGGATTACAACACTTATAATTTTTTTGAGAAAATATATGCAACTCGTTGATAAGCGTAGAGTGGGTTGTACCCAGATGGCTCCCTGTCCCTAAATTAGTGTTGTGCCCAGGTTTAGCCCATTGCGCGATTGGGAGTAGGCCTTTTTGGGCGATTGAGCATGCATGCATTGTCTGATCCCCAAGTGAGCTAAGAATTTTTTTTAGGGCTTAGTGGGGGAAAACCTCCCACCTATTTTTTTTTGGATAAATAAGGGGTAAAACAAAAGTTTTTACAAGTGCACGAGGGGTGCAAAAAGGAGCTTGCAAAGCTCAAAAAAGAAAAAAGATTACAATTATTGTATATTCTCTAACCATAATCTAAAAGAGTCCTTACGGCTCGGATTGGCCTTGATGCAGATCAGGCTTAAATTTTCCTTGAAATGAATCTTCTAGCTAATGAGATTGCAAGTTTTGCCATAAAAAATGAGACCATTCCTGGAACACCAAATACACCAGCAGGTTGTTATGAATATTTCTCTGAAAATGATGCTTCTAAAGCCGGTTCTTGCTTGAATCACCATATCTAACTATGGGAGATTGAGGTCCCAGTGGATTCCAATTAAATTCCAACATGACTGACTGAATGGGCATTCAAAGAAAAGGTGCATGATTGTTTCTTCAGAGTTTGTGTTGCAAATTGCACATGAATGGCTTGGTAGGTGCATGCCCTTCCTCCTCAAACTATTTCTGGTGCTCAGTATGTCTTTTAGCATGAGCCAGAAGAAGAATTTATGTTTTCCTAGATTGAAGTGAGCTAAGAATTGATCGAGTCCATCAATTGTACCTACTATATCTCCTAATCAAAATTTTATATTTTCATTTGACATTTTATCTGTTAGCTCTGACTCATGTGTAACCTTCAGGGAATGTTTTGAAAAAAAACCTTCAGGGAATCCCTTTTATGCAAGATGCATCAGTTATCTCATTAGTTACTCAACTACTACGAATTCTTAATTACATGAACTTGATGATGTTAACATAGTTTGTAAAGTACTGTGATTTATTCATGTCTCCATTGCACCTATGTATTTTTTGTGAGTACATGAAATTCCAACTTTTTTAACAACAGATGGATTTAGAAGATTTTTGCTAGTTTTTTTTTAGAATGAAGATTTGTTAGTTTGAAAAGACATTGGGTGACTTCCATAGGACAATGTTAGCACATGAAAAATTAATGGCTAGTAGTTATTTATGAACATGCTATTAGATACGATGCTGGGAAAATTATGTTTTGACTATTAGTTTTCTAGTTAGTACTAACTAATATTCAGTGCTCATTATTTGATCTCTTTTTTTTGCATTTTTGTAGGTGGCCTATATGGAGAAGATGCTAATGAGCGCCTAAGCAAGGGGGCAAAGAAGAGGAAGAGATCTACTTATTGTTTTGCTTGTGCACCTGAAATATTGCATCCTATCTCTGGCTTTCAGGGTGGTTATCCTGGTGTTAGTCCAATGTAACTGTATCCATTTGACGCTCTTTCTTTGATAACTAGTTCCACGGTCCTAAAAAATTATTAAAGGCCCTCGATCCAGAGAATGAGAAAATTGTACATTCGGGACTCCAAACAACGTGTTTCGCAGCTAGGAGCATTATGTAACTGATGATGATACTATAATCATGGGTTGCCTTTTATTTTTGTCTCCTTTGACATGTACTTCAGCACTAAGTCTGCCAAGGAGATGACTGTAATCCTATGGTGGGATGAACACAATACATCGAGAGAAGAAGGTAGGACTACTTGTAAAATAGCATATGTTACTGCTGCTGTGATTTCAAACAAAAAAACAGCCACCTCCGTGTTGTCGAATTTTTGTCAGGCTCAGTGAAGAGGCCGAAGCAGGGAGATCTCAAGATCACCTCAGATGGTGCCTTTGATCCGAGATCCGGTGGCTGGGGTTTCATCATCCGAGATTAACAAGTATTGATGATCCTGGCGGGGTTTGGAAAAGAACCATTCTTGCTTGACACATTCCCTGTGGAGCTTCTCGATTTCTTGGGGGTGGTCAAAGCAACAGCTTCTTGCATGTCGTAGTTTGTAGATGCTAGAGTTCAAATATGTCCTATTGGAGTATGTATATTAGGCCCATGAGGCTAGGCCCATGAGGCCCATGTATAACTCGCTATATTGCTACCCTTCTAGGGTTAGCCTAGTAATGAGAATCACAAGTTATAACATGGTATCAAGCTAGGGTTTCTCTCCTCCTCTCCCTCCCCTGCCTCCCAGCCGCCGCCTCCCTTGGCCTCCATGGCCGGCGGCCGGCCTCCTCCCCCTCCTCCCACCTACTTCACCTCCTTCCCTCCCCTCCTCTACCCTACCTGGGCCCAGCGCGCCGCTGGCCAGCCGACCCGCGCCGCCACCGCCGCTCTTCTCATGGCGGAGGGCGTTAGAGGCGGCCCCCCGGCCAGCCTAGGCACGGGCGCCGGCGCGGGCGGCCAGCCCTCGGCGGCCGCGGGCGGCCAGGCCGGCTCAGGCGCGGGCGCCGGCGCAGGTGGACCTCCCCCGGCTGTGGATGCCCTGGCCGCTGCTGCCGCACTCGCCGCCGCCACACTCCCCTGGGCATGCTACCGTGGAATACTGCCCCTACACCCTACCGACGGGTGCAGGGACCGGTTCCTCTCTAACCTTCGCGGCGGGTGCCGGGGTCGAGGGCATGGGCACTCACCTTTTCCCCGCCTCACCTCCACTGCCGCAGCACGTGGGACGCCCTGACTCCGCCCTCACCGCCGCCCTCGTCGCTGCTCGGGCTGCTGCCGCGGTAGGGCTGGCCCGTTGCGGGAGGCCGCCCTCGCTTGGGAATGCGAGCGCGATGCGGCTGATGCGCTGGCTCGCCAGATCGCCGAGGCGGAGCAGCTCCTTGTCCCTCCTGCCTCCTCCAACGGCGGGGCCACCTCCTCCGGCTTGGCGGGCCACCGCGTATCCCACACCGCGGTCCTCTGGCACGACCCGGCCGATCCGCTCGTGGCACAACTCCACTACCAGGCCGGGAGTGTCCAGAACATCCGCCTCCTCGTCCCGGTCACCCTTGAGCCTGAGTCGCCCTCCTACGCCCGTTGGCGGGACCTCGTCCTCCTCACCCTCCGCCGCTACGCCCTCGACGACCACATCCTCATCGACGCCTCGGCCGCGGTCCAGACCCCCTCGTGGCTATGCCTCGACAGCATCGTCCTCTCCTGGATCCTTGGGACGATCTCCCTCGACATCCATGACCTCATCCGCAACTCCATCGATGCTCGTCGGGCCTGGCTCGCGCTCGACAGCCAGTTTTTGGGCAATGCCGAAGCCCGGGCTCTACGTCTCGATGCGAGCTTCCGCACCTTCATCCAGGGTGACCTCTCCGTCGGCGAGTTCTGCCGCTGGACGAAGGGCATGACAGACTCCCTTGGCGACCTTGGCTGGCCCGTGGAGGACCGCATCCTGGTCCTCAATGTCCTCCGCGGGCTCAGTGACCGCTACGCCCATCTCCAGACGTGGATCACCCATCAGCGGCCCTTCCCCATCTTCCTGCAGGTCCGTGATGACCTTGTCATGGAGGAGCTTACTCAGGGCATCCAGCCCGGGTCTATCTCTACACCAGGGTCCTCGTCTTCCTTGACTGCCCTTGCCGCTACTCCTCAGCCACGTCCGTCTGCTCCATCGTCGTCGTCTCTTCTTGGTCCTCCTTCCCCTTAGCCGAGCGGGTGGTCGTCGTCGTCGCCGCGGAGGAGGCGTGGTGTGGGTGCTGGCCATGGGAGCAACCTGGCGCCCGCGCCTCCACGGGGTACACCCTGGCCCTCCTTCAACAACCTGTGGGAGGGGCGCATCTCCATGTGGCCCTTCCAGGCTCCCGGCGGCGAGACTTGCCCGTCGGCGGCCATGCTCGCTGGTGCTCCTCCGGGGTTTGACTCCACAGCTCCGTGGGCTCCACCTCCCGGCACCTCGCCCGGACCATGGGTGACACCTCCCGGCACCTCACCCGGGCCTGTCGGTTGGGACCCGACGGCCTTGGCCTCCACCTTCAGCACCATGGCCCTGACACCTTCTGTCGGCCCAGAGTGGGTGGCCAACTCAGGTGCCACCTACCACACCCTCCCCACCCTGGTATACTATCCTCTGTTCACCCTCCTTCTTCCTCTCATCCTTCGTCCATTATGGTCGCAAATGGTTCATGTCTTCCTGTCACGTCCGTGGGTGCTGCTGGCGCTCATGGCTCTTTTCGCCTTCCCGATGCTCTTGTTGCACCCTCTATGGTTCACAATCTTCTTTCTATTCATCGCTTTACGGCTAACAATTCCTGTTCTGTTGAATTTGACTCTTTTGGTCTTACTGTGAAGGATTTGGCTTCCCGGCGTCCTCTTCTCTGATGTGATAGCACGGGACCCCTTTACACCCTTCGGTTTCCGGCGTCTGCCTCACCTTCTTCACCATCCATTTTGTCAGCCCCACTTGCCGCCACTACTTCCTCCACCACTTGGCACTACCACCTCGGCCATCCTGGACATGATGCTTTGATGCAGCTTAGTCATAGTTCCGACATTCGCTATACTCGGGCTCATGATGAGCATTTGTGTCATGCGTGCCAGCTGGGCCGTCATGTTCATCTTCCTTTTTCTTCTTCTTCTTCTTATTCTTCTTCACATGCTACTCATGTGTTTGATCTTGTACACTGCGACCTATGGACATCCCTTTCATCAGCATTTCTGGCTATAAATATTATCTTGTGGTGGTTGATGATTTCTCTCACTATTCATGGATGTTTCCCTTGCGTGCGAAGTCTGATGCTTTTCCCACCTGTAAGGTCCAAATGGCTAGAGGGGGTGAATATCCTAATAAAATTTCTTGCAAGAACACTAGAGCAACTTGTTAGACTAAGAGATGGCGCAATGGCAATGCTAAAGCTGCAATTACTCCTATGCAAGCCTTCCTATCAAGCCTAGTATATCGGCTAATCAACTAACTCCCAATCAACAAGAAAAAGCTAGCTATGCACTTCACTATACTAGCAAGATATATGAACAAAGTAAACTAGTGCTACACAAACAATCACAAGTATGAATAATATATGAACAAGTGATACAAATGGGGATTGAGGTGATTATACCGCCATGTAGAGATGAAGATACCCAATCACCACAATCACACAAGCACAAGAGAATCCTCAGCAATGAGATGAACACAATATTTTTTACCGAGGTTCACTTGCTTCCCAACAAGCTAGTCCTCGTTGTGGCGATACACTTGCTTGGAGAGGTGCACGCTCAATTGGCTCTCAATGCCAAATACCGCTGCCGGGAGCTACACTCTCAACACAAGACAAGGATCCTCCAAGCCACGCGCAAACCACTAGAGTATCCTTTCATGAACTCCCATGGAGAAGGACCAAGAACCCCTCACAAGATCACCGGGTGCGGCCTCAAACAATCTCCACCTCGAGCTCAACACCCCGCTGCCTCCAAACCGTCTAGGGTGACGGGAATCACCCAAGAGTAATAAGAACTTCATAGCAAACTAAAAGAACAAGTGCCTCTAGATGCAACTCTCAATGCTTAGCACTTTATTTTCACTCAATCTCCCTCTAGATGAACAATCAAGCCAAGAGATGAGTGGGGGAGGTTCTCTCTAGCTCAAAGGATGCTCAAAGATGTTAGAATGGGCAAGAGTTAGCTCCCCAACTGGCCAACCACCTATTTATAGACCCTCCTCAAAACCCAACCATTATGCACTTTGGGCGCCGTTGTTACACACGCCGGACGCGTCAGCTCAGTCCGGCGCTCAGTCCTGCAGATGACCGTTGCCACGATTTCAAATATGGAGCTGCCATGTCAGCGTCCGGTGCCTTCACCACTGCGCGTCCGGCACCCGACCGTCGGTCAAGCCACGCTAATGTCTTCTCTGAGTAGCGTCCGGGGCACGCCGGACGCACCAGTCCGCGTCCGGTCTTCACTTCAAGGCGAAATCTCTGCTGACGTCACTTCAAAGCGTCGGACGCTCCCACGCTGACGTTGGGCGTCCGACGGTCGAGTCCGGCGATCAGGCACGCGCAATCCTCTATCAAGCGCCCAGCATCCGGCGACCGACCCAATTTGCAGCATGTTCTGTGTCGCGTCCGGCGCAGCAGCCTGTGTCCGACGCCACCCAACCGGCGCGTCCGGCCAGTTGCAGAAGAAGCTGACTTCGTCGTTTTGTCGTCGTCGTCGCGCCGTCGCCGATCCAAGTCAAACCACTCACCTTAGGGTGCCAACTCCAACATGTAAAACACTCTCGATCACATGAGTTAGCATTTCATCACATGAAATATGGCAAGTGTTAGCTCTCTAGTTAGTCTCTCATATGCATCATGCAAAGTCGAACCTAGAGGCACTTGGACCGTGAATTCAACCATGAATTCCCCTCTTGATAGTCGGTTATCAATCCTAAACGTGATCACACTCTCTATAGTGTCTCGATCACCGAAAGGGAAATTAAACACCTATCTCTTAATACCTTAGCCTTGAGCCTCGATGCTTGATCATCACCATGTCCAAGTCCATCACCGAGCCTGAGGCATCTTCACCATGTCGCTAAGTGTCTATTCACACTTAGAGCAAAGCATTAGCAACATTGGGTGTCATCAATTATCAAAACCAAACATGAGATTTCATTCTCCCCTTTTTGGTAATTGATGACAACCTTACACAATGATATGGAAATTGAATTCAATATGAAATTGAATTGCTTGCCCAAGATAAATAGATCATGAATCTTGGTTGGACAAGCATTTCAACTTTGGTTTTGGTAGTGGTAGCTCCCCCTACATGTGTGCATCCAATGTTTGGTCGATTTTCAAGCACATATGCATAGATAGGAATTGTGGGAGAGATATCACTACCAAAATTGATGCTCAGGTTTAAAGAATGGACCTTTGAAGTGTGATACCAATCGGAGTGCGATAATAAACCATCCTTAGCATCATGAAAACTAGACATACATCAAAACTCAAAATACCTCATGAGATCAACATTATAAGAGATACTTTGAATAACATGAATAACGATATGTCTAGAAACCATAAGAAAGCATGCTAGTATTTCATATCATCATTCAAATCCTAGAAATAGCATACACCATTCAAGCATGAATATTGAATTTAAATTGTAATGCTCCATATCATCATGCTACGCACATACAAATGCGACAAATAGCTTATGAGCTTGCTCCCCCTATTTGTGTGCTCGAAATTTTAAGTTTTTATTGATCCCCTTTCATTGATCTTTGTGACTTATTTCTCCTCCTTTGTCAATAATCATCAACAAGGGTGTATAAGATGAGAGAAATAAGTCAATCAAATTATGGCCAAATCTATATCACTTGCCTAGAGTACGTATTTCGGTTTGAACCAAGGACAAGCTTCTTCACACCTCAAGAATAAGGGTTATCTTGACCATGTTGAAATACACACCATGAGCTCATGCTATAGATTTAACACTAGGCTTGCAAGCTCACAAACATGTCATATGCCACCACTAGATCAAAAACAAACATAGAAGCAATAGTGGTGCCATACATACAGCAAATTCATTTGATTTTCATGAATGATCCCCATAAGATGCCATATGTCTACATGTTCTACACGACTAGCAAAGGATGCATGGAATGCAACAACCAACTTTACCTTGCTATGTTGGAGGAGAGGCATGTCATATATATGGGGTGCATCAACTCATGTTGGAGAAGCTTAGTATGTTCAATTCGTTTCTCAACTTGTGATATCTCTTTTCATCAAGTGGCTTGGTGAATATATCGGCTAGTTGATCTTCGGTGCCAATACTTTCAATGCTAATGTCTCCCTTTTGTTGATGATCCCTTATGAAGTGGTGCCTCACATCAATGTGCTTTGTTCTTGAATGTTGAACCGGATTGTTGGTCATCTTGATAGCACTTTCATTGTCACAAAACAAAGGCACATATTTGAATTTTACTCCAAAGTCCTTCAAGGTGGCTTTCATCCATAGCAATTATGCACAACAATTCCCCGCACTAATGTATTCGGCTTTAGCGGTGGAAAGAGCAACACTATTTTGTTTCTTTGAGGACCATGAAACTAGTGATCTTCCAAGCACTTGGCATGTTCTACTTGTACTCTTTCTATCAATCTTGCAACCGGCATAGTCGGAGTCCGAATATCCAATCAACTCAAAACTAGACCCCTTGGGATACCATAAGCCAACATCTTGTGTGCCCTTTAAGTACCTCAAAATTCTTTTGGCCGCCGTCAAATGACTTTATCTTGGTGAGGCTTGATATCTAGCACACATGCACATACTAAACATGGCATCAGGCCTTGAAGCGGTCACATATAGCAAACTTCCAATCATAGACCGATAGAACTTTTGATCAATCATATTTCCATAATCATCAAGGTCCAAGCCGCCATTGGTACCCATTGGTGTACTAATTTCCTTTGCATCTTGCAATCCAAACTTATTGATCATGTCCTTGATGTACTTGCCTTGACTAACAAAGGTGCCATTCTTCATTTGCTTGATTTGAAGTCCAAGGAAGTAACTTAGCTCTCCAAGCATAGACATTTCAAACTCATCAGCCATCATCTTAGCAAATTCTTCACAAAAGTCTTGATTGGTTGAACCAAATATAATGTCATCCACATAGATTTGCAACACAAATAAGTCATCTCCAATTCTTTTGGTGAAGAGAGTGGTGTTCACTTTTCCCATCTTAAACCCTTTAGAGAGGAGATAATCTCTCAACCTCTCATACCATGCTCTTGGTGCTTGCTTCAAACCATAAAGAGCCTTCCTGAGCTTGTAGACATGGTTAGACTTCTTCTCATCTTTAAATCTGGGTGGTTGCTCAACATAGACTTCTTCATTGATGAATCCATTTAGAAATGCACTCTTCACATCCATTTGATATAGCTTGATGTTGTGAGCACAAGCATAAGCTAATAAGATTCTAATCACCTCCAATCTTGCTATCGGTGCATATGTTTCTCCAAAGTCAAGACCCTCTACTTGTGTATATCCTTGGGAAACCAATCTTGCTTTGTTCCTCACAAACAACCCATCTTGATCTTGCTTATTCTTGAACACCCAGTTAGTTCCAATCACATTGTGCCACTTTGGCCTCTCAACAAGTTCCCAAACCTTGTTTCTTATGAAGTTGTTTAGCTCTTCATGCATGGCATTTACCCAATCGGCATCCTTCAAAGCATCTTGTATCTTGGTTGGCTCTTCAAATGATACAAATAAGTAATGCTCACAAATAGTTGCCAATCTTGTTCTAGTTTGTACTCCTAATGTCACTAATGATTTGATTTAGAGGATGATCTCTTGCAACACTTGTTGGTTGAAGCACTTCGAGTTGATTGCTTGAGATAGCATGACTTTAATCTTGAGCTTCACCTTGTGTGCCACTAGTACTAGCTTGATTTGTATCAATGTGAACATCTTGACTAGTCATTTGAATCTCATCTTCATCATCAACTTGCCTTGGCCGAATATCACCAATGTCCATGTTTCTCATTGCATTGTTCAATTGATCTCCACCCACATCATCATGATTTTGAAGTTCACTTTGAGATCCTTGGGTTTCATCAAACTCAACATCATGAACTTCTTCCACGGTGCTCTTTGCCAAGTTCTAAATTCTATATGCCTTGCTATTGGTAGAGTACCCAAGTAGGAACCCTTCATCACACTTCTTGTCAAACTTGCCAAGTCTTGTGCCTTTCTTGAGAATATAACATTTGCATCCAAACACTCTAAAGTATGCAATGTTGGGCTTTCTTCCATTCAATAGATCATATGGAGTCTTCTCATGCTTACCATGGCAATAGAGTCGGTTGCTAGAGTAGCAAGCCGTGTTGATAGCATCACTCTAAAACCTTTGGCTAACATTGTACTTACAAAGTATTGTTCTTGCCATGTCAATCAAGGTTCTATTCTTCCTTTCAACTACACCATTGGATTAGGGAGTGTAGGTTGGTGAGACTTGATGTCTAATTCCAAGCTCATCACACAACTCTTCAATTCTTATGTTCTTGAACTCACTCCCATTGTCACTTCTAATGTTCTTGTTGGTGGTCTCAAACTCATTTTGAACTCTCTTGACAAATGATTTGAATAGATCAAAGACTTCACTCTTGTCATAGACAAAGAACACCCAAGTGTATGTAGTGTAGTCATCAACAATCACAAAACCATACTTGTTGCCAGCAATGCTTATGTATGTAGTTGGCCCAAATAAGTCCATGTGCAATAGCTCAAATGCCTTAGATGTGCTCATTTCACTCTTACTAGGGTGTGGCCTTCCATGTTGCTTGCCAGCTTGACATGCACTACATGGTCTATCCTTTTCAAATATGACATCCTTCAAGCCTCTAACCAAGTCATGCCTCACAAGCTTGTTCAATTGCTTCATTCCAACATGACCAAGCCTTCTATGCCATAACCAACCCTTGCTAGACTTGCTAATCAAACAAGATGTGAGTTGAGATTCACTAGCATTGAAATCCACCAAATATAAGCTTCCATGCCAAAATCCCTTGAAGATCAAACTAGAGTCCTCTTCACTTATGACTTCAACATCATTCTTGCCAAAGATGCATTTGTAGCCAAGATCACACAATTGTGACACCGACATAAGATTAAAATCCATGCTCTCAACTAGCAACACATTAGAGATACTCTTGTCATTGGATATAGCAATTTTACCAAGCCCCTTGACCTTGCCTTTTTTGTTGTTGTCGAAAGTGATAGAATCAAATCCACCATTGTCACTTGTATCAATTGATTTGAACATACAAGAATCCCCCGTCATGTGTTGAGTGTACCCACTATCAAGCACCCAATGCCTCCCTCCGGCTTTATAATTGACCTACAAAACAAGATCAATCTCTTTTAGGTACCCAAACTTGCTTGGGTCCTCCAAGGTTAGTAACCAAGCTCTTTGGTAGCCAAATGGCTTTCTTCCTCGAGCCCATCCATGGTGCACCAATGAACTTAGCCTTTACACCATTAGCACCCTTGGTAAGAACATAGAGTGAATCAAGCTTAATTGTGGATACATTGGATTGCTTGTTCATACACCTTTGCTCTACATGACCAACTTGCTTGCAACTCTTGCAATAGCTACTATTGTTCTTCACAAAACTAGTCTTGTGAGGAGCAAAAGCGACCTTGCCTTTCTTGGGGGTATAGCCCAATCTCTCTTTGTAGAGAGAAGCCCTTTGGCTACCCAAGCACAAAAGCAAGCGGTCCTCACCACCATAGACCTTAGCTAAGGTGTGATTGAGCTTTCTTACCTCCTCCTTGAGTGTCTCATTCTCAACCATTAGTGTGGAATCACAAGTGAAACCATCACTACTAGATGAGTTAGAAGTGGAAATGCTACAAGAAGGGTTAGATGGAACAACAACAATAGGCTTATAGAAAGATTCATCAAAGATATTATATGATATACCTATGTTGCACGTTTTAGCTTTCTCAACTTGTGGTGGCATGTTATCAAGTTGTTCACTAAGAGAGGAATGAGCCTTTTCAAGTTAGAGTGAGCCTTTTGAAGCTTCTTATGGTCTTCCTTTAGACTCTCATAAGATGCCAAAAGCTCATCAAATTTGTCCTTAAGGTGTTGCTTATCCTTAAGGGCATCCTTGCATTCCTTCCTAGTCTTTTTATATTCATTTTTCCAATCTTCAAGCATGATGAACAATTCATTTTTAGTTGGACCATCATCATCATCACTATTACTAGCAACATCATCATGGTCACTTTCATCATCGAATTGTACCTTAGTGTCCTTAGCCATGAAGCATGCTGAAGGGGTGTTAAATAGAGATATCTTCTCTTGAATTGCAAGGCTAGCATGCCCCTTCTTCTTGCTCTTCTTGTGATCCTCATCATCACTTGAAGATGCATCACTTTCCCATGTAGCTACATGGGACTCATTCTTCTTATTGGAAGCTTCTTTCTTCTTCTTTTGCTTCCTTGCCTCTTTCTCAACCGCATCTTCATCACCACTCTCATAAGGACACTTGCTAATAAGATGATCCTTGCTATGGCATCTAAAGCACTTCATGGTGTGCTCACTCTTCTTGGATGAGGATGAGGACTTCTTGCTTCCCCTTTGGTGTGTCTTCTTCCTCAAGAGTTTGCCAACCTTGACAAACAAAGCACTCAACTCATCGACATCTTCATCACCCTTATTGCTAGAGTTCGCTTCATCTTCACTAGATGAGTCTTGCTTCTTCTTGCTCTTGGAGGATGAAGCCTTGAAAGCCAAACTCTTCTTCTTGTCATCATCCTTCTTCTCATTTTCCTTCTTCATCTTGTTTACCAACTCTTTCTTCTTATGATCTTCTCTAAACTCATCATCAGCCATTATCTCTTGAAGAACTTGATTAGGAGTTGGTTTGTCCTTCATTGTGGTCTTGTTCATGACGGTGATCAATGTGTCAAATCTCTTGGGTAAGCATCTCAAGAATTTTGTTGAGAATTGACTATCCTTGACTTCTTCACCAAGTGCCTTGAGCTCATTGACAATCATTGTAGCCTATGAAACATCTCCAGCATACTCTCATCATCCTTCATCTTGAAGCTAGAGAACCTCTCTTGAAGCATGTATGCTCTTGCGGTCTTTACACTCTCGATGCCCTCATATGCTTCCTCAAGCTTTGCCCAAATTTCATGAGCCACCTCCAAGTTCTTGATAAGCTCAAAAGCCTTGTCATCAAGTGCCTCATGAAAGGAGCAAACCACAATATCATTGCATTGAACCTTCCTTGCTTCAACGGGTGTGGGTGCATTCGCATTGGCAACCTCAAACTTTGTCTCAGTCACACTCCACACCTCGGTATTGATTGAATTGAGATGAGCCTTCATCTTTAGCTTTCATTTTGCATAATCATTGCCATCAAAGGGTGGTGCTCTCTTGGTGTTTTTGATGTGCAAACTCAATGTAGCCATTTCTTCACCTTAGGTTGTTAAGCTTCAAATAAATGGTGCCTAGCTCTGATACCATAGTAAGGTCTAAATGGCTAGAGGGGGAGTGAATAGCCTAATAAAATTTCTTGCAAGAACACTAGAGCAACTTGTTAGACTAAGAGATGGTGCAATGGCAATGCTAAAGCTGCAATTACTCCTATGCAAGCCTTCCTAACAAGTCTACTATATCGGCTAATCAACTAATTCCCAATCAACAAGAGAAAGCTAGCTATGCTATCAAGGTAACTCTAGGCACTTCACTATACTAGCAAGATATATGAACAAAGTAAACTAGTGCTACATAAACAATCACAAGTATGAACAATATATGAACAAGTGATACAAATGGGGATTGAGGTGATTATACCACCGTGTAGAGATGAAGATACCCAATCACCACAATCACACAAACACAAGAGAATCCTCAGCAAAGAGATGAACATAATATTTTTTACCGAGGTTCACTTGCTTCCCTGCAAGCTAGTCCTCGTTGTGGTGATACATTTGCTTGGAGAGGTGCACGCTCAATTGGCTCTCAATGCCAAATACAGCTACCGGGAGCCGCACTCTCAACACAAGACAAAGGATCTTCCAAGCCACGCGCAATCCACTAGAGTATCCTTTCGCGAACTCCCGCGGGGAAGGACCAAGAACCCCTCATAAGATCACCAGGTGCGGCCTCGAACAATCTCCACCTCGAGCTCAACACCCCGCTGCCTCCAAACCGTCTAGGGTGACGGGAATCACCCAAGAGTAATAAGAACTTCGTAGCAAACTAAAAGAACAAGTGCCTCTAGATGCAACTCTCAATGCTTAGCACTTTATTCTCACTCAATCTCCCTCTAGATGAACAATCAAGCCAAGAGATGAGTGGGGGAGGTTCTCTCTAGCTCAAAGGATGCTCAAAGATGTTAGAATGGGCAAGAGTTAGCTCCCCAACTGGCCAACCACCTATTTATAGACCCTCCTCAAAACCCAACCATTATGCACTTTGGGCGCCGTCGTTACACGTGCCGGACGCGTCAGCTCAGTCCGACGCTCAGTCCTGCAGATGACCCTTGCCGTGATTTCAAATATGGAGCTGCCACATCAGCGTCCGGTGCTGTGTCCGGCACCTTCACCACTACGCGTCCGGCGCCGCGACCGTCGGTCAAGCCATGCCGATGTCTTCTCTGAGTAGCGTCCGGGATGCGCCGGACGCACCAGTCCACGTCCGGCCTTCACTTCAAGGCGAAATCTCCGCTGACGTCACTTCAAAGCACCGGACACTCCCGCTCTAACGTTGGGCGTCCAGCGGTCGAGTCCGGCGATCAGGCGCGCGCAGTCCTCTATCAAGCGCCGGACACGTCCGGCACTCCTGGCTGCGTGTCCGGCGACCGACCCAATTTGCAGCCTGTTCTGTGTTGCGTTCGGCGCAGCAGCTCGCGTCCGGCGCCACCCAACCGGCGCGTCCGGCCAGTTGCAGAAGAAGCTGATTTCATCGTTTTGTCATCGTCGTCGCGTCTTCGCTGATCCGAGTCAAACCACTTGCCTTAGGGTGCCAACTCCAACATGTAAAACACTCTCGATCAAATGAGTTAGCATTTCATCACATAAAATATGGCAAGTGTTAGCTCTCTAGTTAGTCTCTTATATGCATCATGCAAAGTCGAACCTAGAGGAACTTGGACCGCGAATTCAACCGTGAATTCCCCTCTTGATAGTCGGTTATCAATCCTAAACGTGATCACACTCTCTATAGTGTCTCGATCACCGAAAGGGAAAACACCTATCTCTTGATACCTTAGCCTTTAGCCTCGATGCTTGATCATCACCATGTCCAAGTCCATCACCGAGCATGAGCCATCTTCACCATGTCGCTAAGTGTCTAGTCACACTTAGAGCAAAGCATTAGCAACATTGGGTGTCATCAATTATCAAAATCAAACATGAGGTTTCACCGCCCTTCTCCACTTCTTCGCCTAGGTGTCCACTCAGTTCAGCCACACCATCAAGGCCGTCCAGTGTGACAATAGCCCCAAGTTCGATAACACCACCTCGCGCGCCTTCTTCCTCTCTCACGGTGTCCAGTTGCGCATGTCTTGCCCGTACACCTCCTCCTAGAACGGCAAGGCTGAGCGCATGATTCGCACCACCAATGACATCATGCGTACCCTTCTGCTCTAGGCGTCCCTCCCTGCTCGCTTCTGGGCTGAGAGCCTACACACCTCCACCTATCTCCTTAACCGTCTTCCTTCCACTGCTTGTCCAGCTCCTACGCTACACCACACTCTTTTTGGTACCCCTCCTCGGTATGACCACCTCCGGGTCTTCGGGTGTGCGTGTTATCCTAACACCACTGCCACCGCTCCCCACAAGCTGGCTCCTCGTTCGGCTTTGTGTGTCTTCCTCGGCTATTCCCCTGATCATAAGGGTTACCGATGCTATGATCTCACCTCTCGTCGGGTCCTCATCTCTCGCCATGTGGTGTTCGATGAGTCTATCTTTCCCTTCTCCACCACCACCACTACCCCCACCCCCACCCCTGACCCTGACCCCTTCTCTCTGTTTCCCACTGACGTGGTGGTTCAGCCACCTTTACCGCTGTCCCCTGTAGGTACTTCTACTCCGTGCCCAGCGCCGGGCCCGTGCCCCGGCTCGCCACCCACCAGTGACGCCCCTAGCCCTGCACCCTCCCCGAGTCCGGCGGCGTCATCCTCTGATGCTGCTCCTGCCCTTACACCCGACGTGGGTTTGGGGCCGCCGGCGGCCCCGGCTCCCGCACCTCCTGCGTGTTTCGCCAAGCCGGTGCACGTCTACCAGCGTCGTACACGGACGGCTCCGCCACCTCAGTCCCCACCGGTGGCCTCTTCTCCACCGGCGACGCCTCCACTGCCGGTGGCCTCTTCTCTGTCGGCGATGCCTACACCACCGCCGCGGCTGTTGGCTGCCCATGTTGTCCCGCCGGTGTACCACCCACCGCTTCTTCACCGACACCCATGACATGTTCACCCTATGGTGACACGGCTCGCGGCTGTACCCTGCGGTCCCGGGCTCTTGCGGTGATGCCCGGTTACCCGCAGGTCTCTCCTGTACCCTCTTCCATTCGCGATGCCTTGTCGGACCCTCACTGGCACCGTGCGATGGAAGAGGAGTACGCGGTTCTCCTCGCCAACCAAACTTGGGATCTGGTGCCCCGTCCTCCCAGCGCCAACGTCACCACCTGTAAGTAGATCTGGACTCACAAGCAGTGGGCTGATGGTACTCTTGAGAGGTACAAGGTTCGCTGGGTTCTCCAGGGTTTCACTCAGCGCCCTGGGGTCGACTAAGATGAGACTTTCAGCCTAGTGGTGAAGTCGGCCACCGTCCGCACGGTGCTCTCACTGGCCCTTGCTCGCTCCTGGCCCGTGCATCAACTGGACGTCAAGAATGTCTTTCTGCATGAGACTCTCAGTGAGACAGTCTACTGCAGTCAGCCGGCGGGGTTTGTTGACTCTTCTCATTTTGACCTGGTTTGCCGGCTCAACAAGTCTCTCTACGACCTCAAGCAGGCCCCTCGGGCGTGGCACTCTCGACTTGCTGCTTTCCTAGTGTTACTGGGATTTGTGGAGGCCAAGTCAGATACGTCTCTATTCATCTATCACCACGGAGCTGAGACTATCTACCTGCTGCTCTATGTTGATGATATTGTCCTCACAGCCTCCAGTCCGTCCCTACTCCACTGCATTATCAGCGCTCTTCAGCAGGAGTTTCCTATGAAGGATCTCGGTGTGCTCCACCACTTTCTCGGGGTCACTGTTGAGCCCCGTCCCACCGGGCTACTTCTTCACCAGCAGTAGTACACTCTTGATATCCTAGAGCGAGCTGGGATGACTGACTGCAAGCCCTGCTCCACTCCGGTTGACACACAGGGCAAGCTGTCAGAGGCCGAGGGCACCCCGATGGCCGATCCCACTGCCTACCGAAGTCTTACCAGGGCACTTCAGTACCTCACCTTCACCAGGCGAACATCGCCTATGCAGTGCAGCAGGTATGTCTTCATATGCATGATCTCCGGGAGCCCCACCTCACTGCTCTCAAGCGCCTCCTTCGCTACCTCCGTGGCACCGTTGACTACGGCCTGCTCCTTCACCGGTCTCCCTCCACCGAGCTTGTCTTCTACACTGACGCTGACTGGGCCGGGTGTCCGAACACTCGGAGCTCCACCTCCGGCTATGCTGTCTTTCTGGGCGCCAACCTGGTGTCCTGGTCGTCCAAGCGCCGGCTGGTGGTCTCCTGCTCCAGTGCCGAGGCGGAGTACTGCGCTGTTGCTAACGGCGTGGCGGAGGCTTCCTAGCTCCGGCAGCTCCTCGCCGAGCTCCATAGCCCTCTCTCCTGGAGCACACTGGTCTACTGTGACAACGTCAGTGCCGTGTACCTCTCCACCAATCCTATTCAGCTCCAGCGGACCAAGCATGTGGAGATTGATCTACACTTTGTCCGTGATCGAGTCGCCATCGGCGATGTTCGGGTCCTCCACGTCCCGACCACCTCCTAATTTGCCGACATCTTCACTAAGGGCCTCCCGTCCTCGACCTTCACCGAGTTTCGCTCCAGCCTCAACAACACTAGTGGCTAGTTGCGTCTATGGGGGACTCGTGTGTATGCTTCTTTTCGTGTACAGTCTGCAACTCCGTTGCGCCGGTAGTTCAGACTGCGGGGGTGTTGGAGTATGTGTATTAGGCCCATGAGGCCCATATATGACTCACTATATTGCTACCCTTCTAGGGTTAGCCTGGTAATGGGAATCACAAGTTCTAACATGTCCTAGATCATGTAACAAAGCTGTTGATGCCCTTGCGACGTTTGGTTGTAAAAATCCCGGTGACGTTCCGATCACTTGCGAGACAGTACCTCGCTTTGTCGAGGATTTGGTGCTAACACGTACAATATTCTTTATTACGCTTGTTATGTATAAGTGTTCTTCATATCATATATATGGTCATACAATTGTGTAAAAGTTTGAACTATGAAAAAAATCATCGTTTGATTATTTTCATGTGCACCCCTAATATAAACCGTAGCGTTAACACGCGCATTATACTAGTAATAATAATAATATTTTTTTTCTAAAAGGGGGACAACCCCATTACCAACGATAACGGAAATACAAAGAGTTGTAGACAGTTTAGAAACAGGACGGAAAAGAGGGCAACAGGCTAAGCGAGAGCCCGACCCGAGCAGCTGGCCTACCAAGCTACCTGAACATTCAACAGTTCAACCTGATAATAGGCTATCAGGATGATTATGCAGTTTAACAGCTAAAGCAACACAAGCACAAATAATAATAGGTTATCGAAATAAATACACAGTCAAAGCACAACAGTAACGAAGCAGTATCATGCTAGAAGAAGAATTGGTCTATAAAAAAAACTAATCAGTCGGCACGATTCTCAACTCCAATCCGCCTCCTTTCGTTCTTGTGACTAAGCAACCTTGCTTGCGCGGGAAAAACCATCAGAAGCATGGCTATCTGTAATGAGGACAGCTAAACAATGCAATTTGGTATTCACAGTCACTTCTTGCTGACAATAAACTATCTGGCTCAAACCCGTTGCGTGGGAGATGGCACAGTAATATTGTTTGTGCGAAATATAAAAGATTGCAATTTCTATGTAAAAGGAATCGGAAAATGGTTGAGATTCAGGCGAGATGTGACCTGGATGACCGGACTGCTGTCGCGTGCAGGCGGCCAATCCGAAAGAATCGGCGGCCTATCCTGAGCTCAGCTTCAGAACGATCCGATGCCGATGATGGGCGGTGGTAGACGCCAGCCATCTTTAGATGAGATAAGACTGGCTCGGCTGTGGCTGCGGCAGACTACTCTGAAACTCTGAAAGCGAAAGAGACCCGTCCTCTTGTCCAACTGGAGTCGAGTAGTGGAGGTGAACGGAGGAGGATGAAGACCTCAACTGAACAAGCGGGTAGCGAACTGCCGAACTGAATGCGGGGCAACGTTCCGTCAGATGGGATAGAGTGGAAATGTGGAATGGAAAGCATGGCTGTGACCTGTGAATTCAACTTCCATTTTCCTCAAAGCCTTTGTGTGGTAAGGTAGGATGCACGAGCGTGTTTATATAGATGATAATGATAATGTGGGACTTTTGCCTGGCTTAGGCAAGGCCACCAGGCGTCCGATTTCCTATGCCTTGTGGCCAAAATACTTTGCTTGGCAAGCCAAGGAAGGTCGTCATCCAAACTCGCCGAATGCGTGGAGGAGGGTAAAAGGTTGTTCCTCAAAGAGAACTCGTGCAGTGGTGCTGCTCTCGCTCTGCACTTTTCTTATTCCTACCTGTAGATGTAGAGTAATATACTCCCTCCATCCTAAAAAATAATTCTTACTTTCCTAACATGAAAGTTGGAGGCACTAGCAGTGTTCATCAGATTTCTTTGGTTTTTGGATGCAGACAAAAAGGAGGCATACAGATACAGTCTACTAGGTATGCATGGAGAAAATCCAGTTTGCCCCCATGACCATGATCAATTCACCATCTTGGCTCTTGAGTCTTGAGAGAGCTTGGGCACATGGTTCGGGACCTTGGGTACAGTATACGTTGCTTGACGCTTGTTTAGCCATCAGGACAGGCAGGCATCCAGAAGAAAGATTCCAGCTTTGTGGATCAATCGCCATCACAGAATGGCAATGGAAAGGAGGACGTGAGATGAGTGTACACGTACCCGCTGCTGAATGACAAGGAACCAAGCCTGCCCGCTTATCCCTGTGTATGCTTGCAATTCCGGAGGGAATGGAAAGGAATTTCTCTACAGTGCACTGGCGCAACCAAGGAAACACATGCATGTTACGACGACGACGTTGGCAACAGCAATGGCACAGGTGCCGGCTGTGTATCTCTGACCCTGACCCATGCCCAAACCGAGAGACAAGTGACCAAATTCAGGCGAGGTTCCGTTCCGGAGGCACGCACATGGCGTGCCCTTGTCGTCTCTGCACACATCGCGGGAGCCTGATTTCATTTGCGTTTAGCTCTCGGAGATGCCTGGATGACAGGATGATGATGGCCAAGATCCTGACTGTGCCTGTTTGAAAATGCTGGACCTCCTGCAGCTGCAGCGACCTGCCCAGCTGGATGAGATTCTCTCTTCTCTGAACCCTCCTGCCACAAGCTCTGCTGAATTTGTAAGCCTCCTGCTGCCCGTTAGATTGGAATCATGAGCACGCTGTGACCACGGTCGCCAACTGAACAACAAAAGAATGCAAATATAATTTTTTTTCTTTCTACCAAATTGACTGTTTTATTATGACTGGTGTACAGTATGTATGAGATCGATGGGTGTAGCTGTCAAGGCAAGACTCTGGTAGCCATAACTCCAATCCAAAAGGGCAAAGGCGCATCACTGTCAGATTACGGAAGGTGTGCACCAATCCATCCGTCAGAGCCTGAATCGCGGCACCATTCATGCACTTGGCTTCGGTTTTCCGCCTGTTTTCCTCGCGCCTTTCGCTCCACCTTCCTCTCCATCGCGTAATAATCAATAAAGTTAATCTAAAACCGTCCAAACGCCGACTGAATTTGTTAGGTCCCGATGAAACCACGCACAAAAAAGCAATGTCTTTTGTGTGAAACTAAAGGCAATGTTCTTTCAGGTCAGGAAAAACAAAGACTCCTCTTTTTTAGTTCTCGATGTATCCCATCGTCGTCAACTCGCCATCGGACCTTTGGATGCATCCTTTTGCCGTTTCCTCTGAAAACCAAAACCAAAACCAAAACCAAGGCGAAAACAAAAGGCTAAAAAGGAAGAAGCTTGCAGATGAATCCTCCTGATAGACCAATAGACCATGAATTCATCATTCTAATCTGGGTCCGGGCTGGAGGTATGCACAAGTCATGCACTCCGCTAAAATTTCTAACAATATCTCTATGGGCCACGCAGCTTTTGGAGGCGCCAAACCGCCGCCGGCCGGCCGGGGCGCCGACGGCTACGGCGACGGCGACGGGTCGATCGGTCTCATGACGGAATCCAGCGTTGGATCCAGATCATCGTTGAAAATACCATCTGCGTGCGGTGCGCGGTGACCGGGGCCCCTGCTTTCTTTCTGAATACTAATCCTGATCAGAAATAAATCCTACCTCCAACATGCATGTTCGGTTGATATCGCTTTCAGGGAACAGTCAAAAGCACGTACGAGCTGCTGCTCTCGCCCGTGCTGTGCTGTAGGATAGATAGTAGGCAGCATCGTCATGGCATCAACCCTCTATAGTAATCGCAGCGATCGAGAGGTATGTTCATGTACTACGTACCAGACTTGGGCCTGGGACTGAAATGAAACAACACGGCAGCAGCTTCAGCGTGCAAGGACGAGCAACACAGGGCTCATGAAATGCATCCATGGATGTATGCAGAGACGAGTCAGCAACAGCACCCTTTTTTGTTGCTGTTTGTTGATGATGATGATGCAGGATCCGATCTTGATTTGTTCAAGCAGCCAAGCAGCGCTGCAACAACCAGTTCTGAATTCTGATGATGCTAATGCAGATGTAGCAGAGACATAGCACAGTACTAGTGTGTGTTGTAGCTGGAGATAAGTAGATGCAGCAAGCATCAAGCTGGAAGATGCATGTCCATCTTGGTCATGGAATGTAACCAGTCAGCCTCTCTTCTCGCACGACGTGATTAGAGTCAAAGTTAAGATCCACAAGCAAGTTACTAAACATTACTAGTTTTATCAGCCCATGTTCAGTCTCTCGCACGTGAAACAGAGGTAGCAGCATCGTTTTTTCTTTTGCTTATGTATATACGTAATAAATCAACATAAAAAGGCATCAAATTGTAGATTTCTCTTCAATTTAAAACGAACAGTTTCATCAAAAAATCATGCTTGGTGAGCAGACAAGAGCAGCAAGGGTGACTGCAGAGGGGGCCCATGAGTCCATCCTGACTTGTGCGGGTACGATCCGCGGGGCCCGCCGCCTCTGACAGCCGTCAGATGCCGAGCAGAGCGCCCAGATTCCCTCGGCGCGCGAGTGAGCGCCGCGTCGCCGCCCCCCGCTGACGTCAACGCCAAGCTGACACTGGCAGGCCCGGGCCCGCCGCGATTCCCCTGGTCTGTCCCATGGTGCTCGCAGGAGTACCATCCAAATTCACCCACTATGCAAAGATTCCTTTGCTTTCAGGTTAAGCTTGTTTTTATTGTTTCAAAAAATGATTAATCCTCCTTTGACGTGATACAAGCAAAGGTGTACCCTACCGAGGGATCCTATCCTACGAGTTAGGGACCGAGCAAAAGTCCTTCAAATCAGGCTTTGTAATTTTGATTTTAGAGGTTTCTTTTTATTTTGGGTCTTTTCGACTACTCTATCTCTAGCAGAGCCTCCACTCCACGGACATATAAGAACCTACTTGTCATTTGGGAGTTGGGAGAGCAAGGGAGAAGGAGAAGCACCAAAGATATTGCACGGAAGATAACCACGATGTGGTTGAGTCTGTCACCAAAGAGAAAGAACCACTTCGGGCCGAGGGGAAACAGGGTGGCGGCGCGATCGAGAGTCGGAATAAAAAGAACCATGAGAGTAAGTTGGTACCGGGAAAAAAGTTTTAAAGCATGAGCCTAGCTCAAGTGGTAAGCCTTGCGGTGTGTAGGCTGCCGGCAAGAGTTGGATTTCTAGAATCGCAATCTCCGTCTCTGACCGGAATTTATTCCTAAAATAAATTTGTAGGTCCATATGGATGCGCCATAATGGTTAGGATGACGTGTCCGTCACGGACGAAGCGTAGATAACTTCGGCTATCTCTCAGCCATGTGCAGCCTCTTCTTATATGGGTGTAGGTCTAGCTTGCGCACTAGGTGTGTGGCTTGTGGATGTGTGTGCGTGTGGTGGTGTGAATCAGTGCGTGAGTTCAGATACTACAGCTTTACTTTAAGAGTTGAGACATGTTAAATGTTGGACCATGTGTAAACATAATTAAAATTTATACATGCAAGTGAGATTCTTTATAAATTCAGGTCTACTATAAAATTTATTCTAAAAGAAACCCTGAAGTCATAAAAGATGATGCTTTTTAGCTCTTTGTGTATCTAATAAGGCCAAATTGTTTGAGCGATATCCAACATGGACCTAAAGCTCACAATTGACTTCGTTTTTCTTTGGCACGATAAACGCGACGGTACGGGAGATACCGACACCTTTTCTTTAAAAAAAAAACAAAAGGGAGAGTATATTTTTATGGCATAATGCTCCTCTTTATTCACATTTTGGTTGATGTACAAATAAATGGAATCAAATCCCACCCAAATAATATAAGTAATCACTGTCAATCAATAGGTTTTAAGAAATCAATCAATGGTGCGTGCTTTATTTAGCCTAGTTTCTACCTCAACAAACGCAAATACAAAGTCAACAAAAACCATAAAACAAATTTAACAAGGTTTGAAGAGACGTTCTCCCGCCGCCACTGGATGACAAGATCATCTTGCTCACTCCAAGCCACAAGATAAAATACCATTGCTCAAAACCATGAAAAAACTACTGCCATATAAATATAGATATTTATATATATATGGATAATAATTTAAATCAGCAAAAAACATATGGTGTACTATTTTTTTTCGCTAAAGAGCATCTTCGGCTGTGATAGTGAACGCAAGCCGCGTGCCAGCAAAAAAGAAAAAAAGCAGAAGAGACAAATCTATATCTATACCTATCTATAAAGAGGTAAAATTTCTCCACCTCTTTTTTCTTTCACCTTTCCGTTTTCTATATGTTTATGGTTAGAAAATCATAATAATAATAATAAAACGTCAAAATTTTCACCTAATAATCTGTCCGCTCCCTGATTCAGAAAAATTCTGTCCACCCCTTCAGCCGCTCCATCCCGTCACCTCTCCGACTCTAACTCCAGTACGGTAGTGCTACAGAGATTAGATTAGAAATAGAATAAAAAATAATATAAGATTTTAAATGAAAACAATACAAGAAAGAGAGAAAAGGTGTAAGGGCTTTAATAATTTTTGAAATAGGTCAGGGTTCTGGATGCAAAATATTAAAATGTTATAAAATTCACCTAAAAATCACAGAAAAATCAGAAAAATGTCAAACTAATTTTATTAGTTTCATAAAAATATGATCTATCCATATATGTTGTGAATATAATTAGGTTGTGTTTTTATCTATAGGTATGTTAATTATCCTTATATAGGTTGCATGCATATGGTTTGAATATGTACAGGATGTCCTCTTGGTCATTGTCCCCCCAAGTCTTTACGGACTTTTCGTTGTCCAATTCCTACCCAAGACAAGGCTCGGTTCATAATCCCTACTTTTTAACAATTATTATGTTTATTTTTATATTAAATTTTAAGCAGAAAGATTTATACCACCAATTTAGTTTTATTTAAAAATAAAATATGGATTAGCTAACGGCACAACAAATTATTTCATGAACCGAAAAGTGGCAGTATATAATTCTTGACTTTTTTATTAAAATTTTGACGAGAAAGATTTACAACATCTATGTCAATTGTAATTTGTTGGTATTTAAATATGGATTAGTCAATTGTACAACTAATTATTTTATGAACCGGAATGTTCGGCGGTATGTGGTTCATGACGAGAGCTACTATATGAAAAAAATACTGTCATAATCATCGGTGGACAGAACAATCCTAATACAGTTACGGAAGTTGGTATGACGATGCGTAAAAAAGCTACAAAGGTCGATATCCATAAGCAGTATAAAAAAACTACAAAGTTATAATATATTTATTTATATCTAAATAACTATACGTTTTACAAAGAAAAAAAAATATACTAAAGTATGTTAATTCGATGCAAGTTTAATATGCCATTGTTATTTATTATAAGCATTAACGTATATTATAAATGTGATAATTATTATAAAATAAATTATAAAAATAAAAAACTTAAATTATTATTTATATTATTATTTTAAATATTATCCTGTTGTAACGTATGGACATATTTACTAGTAAAAAATAAATAAAATTGTCCCGTCCTCTTCCTCACAGTCAAACAGACCCATATATACCCCGGACTCCTCATTCTCCTTCCGGCTCCCCCCACCTCCCCCATTCGTCGCGATCCAATTCCGGCGCCGGAGAAGACGCGCGCAGGTCCCACCCACCCGCCTCCAGACCAAGGTGAGGCAACTCTCCTCTCCCGCGCTCCTCCCCGGAACCCCTAGCCTAGCTCGCTTCGATTGCTCCAAGGCCGGCGCTTTGTTCTGTCCTGGCCGGCGAGCAGTCCAATCCAGTCCGCATCTTTCTTTGTCGCCGCGAGGAATCCAACCCGCCCGGTTCTTGTACGCGACCGATGCGATTCGATTCGGTCGCTTTTGCTTCTGAAATTTCGCTGCTTTTGAGCCCTACTGCTCCGCGCGGCTCTCACGTATGCTGCTAGTTTAGGACTCCGTTGAGTATTGCGCGATGATTTTGTTTGTTGCTCGCAATCTTTTCATCGTATATATAGCTAATAGTAATACTGGTATGCGCGTTAATGCGAGCGGGATGAATCGAATCGCTGGTTTCTGATAGGTCTCGCTTTTTCACCGGAGATGCTTTAGTTCCGATTCAGCTCAGCGAAGTTAGCTCTGGGCATTGTTTCATGTTCTTTGTTGCCATGGTACTGAAGTAAACCGCTTGAATCTGTTTGCTACCGCAGCAGCGCTCCGCTCCCACGGACGGACACGACGGATGAGCATGTGTGAGAAAGATCAGAATTTGCCATGGGGATACGACCTGTTCCGCGACCCTTTTGCTCCTCCCAACGGGTACTACGGGCCTCCTCCCGGTTACTGCGATGGTCACTGTTGTGACCTCCATTACGGTAGAGGTAGTAGTCAGACTTGTGGAATACATGCAGATTTCTCATTTAACTTTTCATCTCGTGGATGTGATAAACCATGGAACAGGTAGACAGTATTCCTAACTCATGTGTGTATATGTTCTTCTTTTTGGCAGCAGCACATCCAGATGAGACTCAGTTGCATTGTTCTCAGCTCACATATGATTTGTACAACACCCCATCAGTAGGCATCTACCATTCTGGTGCTGGAAATATCCATAATCCGACTTGGTTTTTTTTCTTCCCCTCTCAACATATCACTTTTAGGTTTTTCCTAATGTTATTGGTGCGTTGCAGGAAGCACCCATGACCATGAACACGAGACAGTATATGTAGAGCCGTCTAGTTCCTCTCCAGACACAGGCGGTGACGGTTATTTTGAGATGGAGGAGGAAGTAGGGAAGAGGTTTTACTCTATGGTCCCAGTTCCGGTGAGTCTACTGATCCTTTGAACTCAGGTTAAGAAATTGTGTTGTCTAGCTTCATTCTCCTTACATTTGGATGTGCTTCGTCAGCTGCCAGAATAATGAAAATTTCGCTTCTAAGGAAGCCTACCTAGATCATCAGCAAAAATTCCTGTATATGTCTGTTTTATAGCCAAAATCTCATTGCAAGAGGAAAAAACAACATGGATATCGCTTTCAGTTGGACCACTAACCTTAAATGCCAAATGACTTTAAGAAATGATGTTGACATCAAATTCCTCTACAAGTCTTTAATTAACTGAATGTCTAATTAACTTTGCATATTCTTGGTCTTAACGTGTGTCTTTGAAAAGTTATCCTATGCGGATGTGAAAATTATGTCTACCTACTTTTATTGATAGACCTTTGAGAACAAAGCATTAGGTATTAACTTTTCCTATACACTGGTATGATTTGCTGTGCTACTTGCTGTTTCACTGCCCTCAGATAGTATCCGTATTAGTTATTGCTTTAAAATTTTAGAATCATACAACCCAATAATCTTGACAACAGTGTGGCAACCCCCTGCCCCGTCCCCCTATTTATCCTTGGGCCCTAGTGCAAGCGGTAGAGCTTTACCGCCTGTGACCAAGAGGTCCAGGGTTCAAGCCCTAGCCTCTGCACATTTGTGCAGGGATGGCTGCTGGCTATTTTTCCTTTCCCAGACCCCGCAGTGCGGGAGCCTACGGCACTGGGTATGCCCTTTTTTTTTTTGCTATGAAGGAAATGAACCTGTTGTGAATGCTATGCTGTATCTGTTTTTTTCCTCTGTGCCTCTGACTCCATTTCCAACTGTGGTCCAATAATCTGTCTGCCTTGTCCAGCATGTCCCCAAAATTAATGGAGAAATCCCATCAATTGATGAAGCCACTATGGACCATGAAAGGCTGACAGAAAGGTCAGTCCTTTAGCTTCATTTCTTAGTGAATTACTACTACTGTTGTGGTCTACAATATGCTTGCTAGTGTTAAACTTCTCCTTGGTTCTGTTTGTCATTAAGTGTCGTTTAAGCTCCACATTTCCATAATAGGCTAGATTACTTGCATATAATAATATTATTTTTGCTCCATTTGTTTTTCACGTAAAATGTTTCCTGCTGGATTTGTTCAATGTTTCATTTGTCATCTTTCAGGTTGAAGCTGTATGATCTAGTTGAACACAAGGTGCAAGGAGATGGCAACTGTCAGGTATCATCCGTCCTCATCCAAATAGTTGATTTTTTTCCCCATTCACCTCTTATCTTCCTTTTCCCAAGTGATCTCTGCACTTTCTTTTCTGTTTCCTTTTCCCCGCCTTTTATCTCTTTCTCTTTGCAAATTGATCGTCTGTATCATGTTCACAACCAATTGATGCTAATTGCACGCACCAATTCCACAGTTCCGAGCACTATCAGACCAGCTTTACCAAAGTCCGGATCACCATGAATTTGTGAGGGAGCAGATAATTAACCAGGTATCTAACCACATCAACTTTTGCTTTTCAATTGCTAGCTCTGTGTAATTTTTTTGGGTCTCCTCTCTAATAAACCATCCCTTCCAGCTTAAAACTAACCGTGATGCATATGATGGATATGTTCCCATGGCATATGATGATTACTTGGAGAAAGTTGCACGGTCAGTTCCACACTGTGCCAAACGGTTTTTTAGAATGGAGCACAGATTAAGTGTATGTGGATAATTGTCTAACATGCATTTTACTGCACAAACTAACAGAAACGGTGAGTGGGGTGATCATGTGACTCTACAGGCTGCTGCTGACAAGGTTAGTGTTTATACGATCTATGCTCCAGCTGTCATTCTTGGCATATCTTGTGTATAGGAGCTGACAAGAATGCTATTGTTTTAGTCGTCCTAATGTGTAAGACAACAATCTGGTGCAGTATGGAGTAAAAATCTTTGTGATGACGTCGTTCAAGGATACTTGCTACATCGAGATCCAACCTAAGGTTCAGAAGTCCAACAAAGGTAAACATTTGATCCTTGCAGTCCTCAAGGGCTAACCGCCTGGTATTTTAATCCGTTACTGGTTATTGGTGTCAGGCATCTAAAGTGCCTCCCTGCCTGTGGTTGCAGTGGTGCTGTTGAGCTTCTGGGCGGAGGTGCACTACAACTCCATATATCCGCAGAATGGTGAGTAGCCGTGCCATTGGCATGCCGGGCCTTCACCGGCAATGTATGCAACCAACATGCTATATATATATTGTCAGTAGTCTTTCTTTTGTATGAATAGTAGGAATCATATGCAACCATACGCAAGCAAGCTCTGTTCGTTGTTGGTGAAGACGATTTGTGGCTTGTGAACACTGCAGACGCACCGAGGTCGCAGACGACGACCAAGAGGAGGAGATGGTGGCCGTTCTCGCAGCACCACCACCATTGATGATGGCGGATGACAGAGGGCTCAGCGCATCATCTTCATCTCTCCAGGGATGGATGTCGGAGCGGTGGAGCTCGTCATGATTCAGGATCAGGTGGTGGTCCTGGGGGCCCGGCCATCGTCCAAATGATACAAGGGACGTACGGCATTATGATGATTAATATATATCCAGAAGAGAGCAGAGCAGACCATACCTGATAATGGCAATGGGATGAATGAGATGAAATAAACATGGGATGGGATAGGAATCGTCGTCCCGTACATAGTTAAGATAGAGTGGAGGCCGGTGAGTGCCACTTCAACTCTTGTATTGTTGTTTATATCTACAAATTTTGCCGGAATGAGGCTAGAATTATTGGGAAACGATTATAATAATAATGATGATGATAATAAATTGGTTGAGAATTGGCTGAGCTCTCATGGTCAGGACCAGAATGGACTAGGATTCCTTTCTTTTTCGTGACCTGTGTCTAAACACGTTTTTAATTATGATGAGGGTAGCAAAGTGGGACTCTTTTTAAGGACCAAAGGGCCCACGAGCTGTAACAAGATATCTTAGATTTAAGCCCAGCTGTTCTTTACGAAAGGCAATATCTGGTTTTAGGCCCAGGAGTCCTGGACATTTTTGGTGAGCCCATGAGTCAGATTTTCTTTTTGACTTTTCTAGCGATAAACTTGTTTTCAAATGTTTTTTTTTGAGAATTACTTGTTTTCAAATGGTTGGTCGTGCACCAGAAATTAATTAACCTTCACTCTTTCATAGTGTGTTTGGGCCTGTTCATTCCTTTTGCGACTTTTGAGGGCCTCTTAACGGGCTCGAAGTTGACCTGGCTCAAGAAGGTGAATCTTTTCATTTTTTGTAACGTTGATTTTCCGTTATTAGCAGTGATTCATTGCAGGAGATGTTGTCTTTTTTTTTTTTGGTGATTTTTTGGCGATTTAATCTGAGAGTGTCTTATACTTTTCATTGGCCCTAGATGATTCGTGTTATCAATTCCCCTCTCACGAAGGTTTGTTACATTTTTTCTCCAGGTTAGGGTTGAGGTAATTTACCAAATAATTTAATAATTTTGCTTGTTGGTGCAGGTGTGAATTTTTTGTTTACACCTCACATTAAGAATGTAAACTCCCTAATTTCTTTCCTAAGGTGATATTAGCAAGTGTTCAACCACTCCGCCACAAGGGAGATTGGTGAAGAGAGTGTCATCGGTTAAACTCGGCACAATACATCTCCCGAGTCGAAATAAAAAGAATACAAAATTCTATTCAAATTCCTGCATCATCTTCTTTCATGACAACTTTCCGATGCAACCGATCGATGCTCAAGAAGAGTAAAGCATTGTTGAACGCTGAACCTAAAAGTGCAAGCTTGTCAAGTCCAACTATCAACTCCAACAAATTCAGGACATGTTGCAAAAACCGTCATTCCAAAATCAGTCAAGAAAACACCGGATGGATGAAAGAACACCAACAATTAGATGGGTATGTACAATTTAGATTGTGGATTTATCACCTCCAACCGTCTCCGCAACCATCGTCGATGAGATCAATGATCCTATCCTAGTACAGAGTGCCTAGTAGGAGCATCACCCCCTTTAGATAATGGCCATGATATTGACCCCTGCTACTGATGAAATGGACGTCTACAACGCTGATATTGCTGTGACCATCACCAAGATCTTGACAAAAAAACCATTCGATTTTGTTGATATATTTGTATTCGGATCATGTCTAAGCAAATTTGATCTAAAAGAACAGTAGTTATAAATAACAAACAATGGTTCCTCTTCCTTCTTGTTAATTACAGGCGAACTAACTCACGAGAGGGAAGACGGAAGATGGAGAGGGCCCTCGATCTCCAGTAAAGAGGAACCATCAAAACAATGGTTCCTATTGCTTTTGTTCAGTCAATCATCGAAACTCTAGAACGTTTTTCATAAGAACGGGCTTTTCTCGCTGTCGGCGGCGAGGAGCGAAGCGAAGGCTCCTGGACGGCGGCGGCTCGAAACAAGTCATGTACGTGGCGTCGTCGCGTGCTTTTCCCCTTGTTGACGCGTCTGCTTGTGATTGGACAATAAAAGGTCACTATAGGAGTGCTTACTCGATCGCTTGGCGACTCCTCTTCTAAAGCACAAGAACAGAGGGGGACAAAAAAAACCAAAGCATTGACCGGCCGGGTGGCGTTGTGCATACGTAATGTTGCATGGCAAAATAGAAGGTCCACGTGTACTCATTCGTGCGTACTATACGTTGATGGATGATGGTCTAGTTGGTTTCTTAGACCGGCAGTAGCAAGATTGATGACTTTGACTGTTGAACAAGTCAGAGTCATCATCAGCAGGCTGCACCGTCCATGCATCTGCATCTGCAACACCGTTCAGCCGGCCCTCAGATTCTTTCTCTTCCTAGAACGATGCTAAAAATATATATATATATAGGTCTCTTACTCAGTCAAATTAATTGAAACAGTGATTAAACATCAATTGTGTGAAGGTTATCTTGTTGTGGTAGAACGAAAATATGTTTCTTTATCAATGCCCAATTGATTGTCGACAAGGTCTCACCATCGATTTGATTTGTCCAACGGTTCCTTTCTAAAGAAACGTAAAATTAACCAATAGACCTTTTTTTTTCAAAAACATGCATTGCACGTGCTTCATTAAGAGAAGTTAGAATGTTTCGTTACATTCCGTTTATCCTATCGGCGAGATGCCATAGGTGCAAATGGACAAGACATGACACAAGGCGCCGGCTAAGCGGTGGAGCTTCGAGTTTTGTTCTGACTAAAGGAACTATTGTGCTAATGGAGCGAAGGTCGTGCTACCCTAGGTTACGAACAGGGGCGCGATGGCACGAAACCCTGCCACGAACCCAGGCGTCACCTTCCTCGCGCACACGTCCTAGCACGACTGCAAGCGAGCTGGAGGTTCGGTCGAAGTTTCTCTTGTTGCTTTCCTTCCACAACACCCACGTCATGAGCAAGACGAGGGAGTCGAAGCCACCAGTCCACCAGTCTTGTATCGCTCTAAGTTGGTGCATGAACGACCTCATGTATTTTGTTCAACAGTCAATGCATGGACAAACGTTGTTAGCGTCTGATTTCTTTGGCTATCGCAACATATTCATGAACACTAAAAATATTTTTAAGACACTTTGTTTTTATAAAACTACATATTTAGTATGTGACCGACAAATGCTATATTGCACTTGTCGCAAACAGATTAAGGGCTTCTACAAAAATTGATCTTGCCGGGTTTAGGAGTCGTCCTAGTCATTTTTTTCCCAATAAAGCAAACAAGTAAATAAGCCATCAAAGCTCTTGCCCTAGAGGGATGACCCTATTGGGGCAAGGATGTTGTTCGATTGCCTTGGATCAGCCAACAAGCCTAAGGCATCATCTTGGTCATTGAAACAAGCGATGAACAATAATATAGAGAATTGAAGGTTATAGACGAGATTATGTCAAAAGAGAGGTAGAGGGTAGATTGTTTTCCTTTTGGCAATTGTGTGTATTGAACACCTATCGACCATATCTCTTATATTTATAAAAGGAGGGGTGATCTTATTTTACGAGGTGTCGAAAAATACAATCCAATTCCAAACCGGCTTGTCAAAACCAACCTAGCCAGGTAACAAAACTAGACTAGCCTGTTTTTCTGGGAACATAACTTAGTCGGTTCTAAAATCCAGATAAGCCTATTTTTCTGCATCAACCCCAAATTCTCTTTCTTTTTCATTCCAACTCCAAATGAGATAACCCATATACTTTTCCGATCATCTCGACGAGAGGAATGCAACGACGAACTCCATTATTTAGGCCTCTTGACAACTTTGGTTGTCAGCATATATATTATATGAATGAGAATCTTTGATAATTAATGTGAATGTTGAGATACGTGTGCATCATAAAGTACTTATATTCTCCCACCGTGAATCCAGTAGCACCAATCTAATGTAAAGAACGAAGCACAACAGCCCTATCTAAATGAGCCACTTATATTCTCCCGATTCGAGTAGAATAAAATATGTGTATGTCACGTTTGGTAACAAGAAATTAAACTAAACAAGAGGACAAGATTCCGACTGCATAGTGTATAAGCTAGGAGAAGAATCTCAGGCAAACAAAGAATAATTGTATAAAGCAAGCAAGAAGGAAGAAAAGAACCCATAGCAATGTCCAATGGCCGTTCATCCACTCCACCTGACTGACCCTCTTGCTTGTTGAGAATGGATCGATCGGAGGCAATGGGAACATGTCGTTTGGCTTCCTTTTAACCTTGGCCGATGATAGACGTGTTCATCCATATCGATCAGCGACTGCAAGCAAAGAATCTATGCTTTGTTTTTGGCTTGTTGGACTCCTTTTCTTTGCTTCCCTTTCCGCAATATTGGATTGGATGATGCAGGGCTATCCAATTCCAATCCGTGCTTTAATTATCAAACTTAATTTCTGTTTTACTTACTTATTCTTTCTCTCTTATATCTCCCCACAAATTTAATTTCTGTTTCACTTACTCATTCTTTGTCTCTTAATAAATTTCGCTATTAAGAAACGACAATTTATTATCGTTGGTTCGGCTTCGTTTCTTCAGAGATGCTCATGAAATAAGATGTGTGGTGCGTTCACATATATATACAAGTAAGTGTACATATATGTGTATATGAGTGATCTGGGTTTCTGCTGTACGCGTGATGTGCCAAAAAATAATTACCAAACTAAACATTTTTCTCCTAGCCTCTGGATTTCTGGAATAATTTTCTCATGGCATGAACATTGTATATATTCTAAAATAAAAATGCACTAAACGAACAATGGTCGGTTTTATTTTCTCTTACACCGCTAGCTGGATCGCATTATTATTCTAGTTTGCTTCCATTGCAAGAATTCAATGGTCAGAAAGATTGATTATATTCTGCCTAAGATAGACGCAAAAAATAAATATTCCCAATAAGGTAATGTAGCACTAGTTCCACCTTTTTTCTCTCTCCTTGTGTTTGATTTCGGAAAGGAAATTAAAATTAAAGACCTCGCGTCTATCAATCCTTTGCAAACCTATCTGAACTTTAGGTGCACAGTTCTTATTATGGTTTTTGAAAAACAAACACTGACGAAGTATTGGTTTGGGAAATCAATCCATTTTAGATGAAGTGATGCACCAAGCATGAACACATAACGTGAATTTGTGATAAGTCCCTTGCAGTAACAGCATCCTCTTGACTCGTGAGCTACGTTCCCACCTAATTTTTTTCCCATAGATTTTTTGCTTTGATTTGTGCTCTGTCTAGCCTCATCCTTCTTGCTCTTTTCTTTTTTCTTCGCTTGGATACATCCACGCCTTAACTCAGGTGATCAGCGTTGTGACAAAAAAAAAAACTCAGGTGGTAAGGAGGTGTTTGGTTTGTGGAATGGAGTGTTGCTATATCATCATCTTAATTTGTTTTTTTATGATTTGTGAGAGAGAATGATTTGATCCATCATTACCATATTCCTCACAAAGCTTATTTCACTAAATTTGATGAATGGACACACCGACATCTACTCCATCCGTCCAAAGTTTAAGACTAGTCAAACTGCCCCAATTTTAATCTATTTTACAAAAAATGTTAAGATTTATGTCTCTAGTAAATTTACTATAAATTATATTTCATAGACAATTTGATAATGTTTATTTAATAGTATTTTTATATAGAATTGATCAATTGAAATTATTTGACTTTCCAAAAAGGGAGAAATTTGTTCTTTGTCCCGTGTGTTACATATATACTTGCATCTGTGTGCCTAGATAGCTGTCGTGAATCCATGCATAGTTATTGTACTGGCTCATCTCCATGTTCGTGTGGGGCAAACGCAAATGGACGTGTCTTCTCAATGCACAAGGAACCGGTGCCCGTTGTTTTTTTTTTTCGGCGCGCCGCGGACGCCGTCGGTTACTGCTGGGATGGGCTCTGGTGAGCCGGCCGGACGGCTGGAGGGGGACCCCACCAACGCCAAAGCATCCACCACCTCCATCGTCCATTTCTTTCCTTTTTCATTTGTTCCCTTGGGAACGCTACTCGATGCCACGCACCGCAGAAAGCAAAGGGAAAACAAGCGAGGGCCAGCCTATGATGCTATCTTTCTATCCATCCCCAAAAGTTATCTCATTTTCAATGCAAAAGTTATAACTATGATGAAACACTCATGAATATATCAGCGCATTTGCTAATATTTCTCGATGTACAAAGAAATATGTGAACTATATTTAGACGTTTCATTTGCAAACCAAACAATTGAAGGTGATCAATTAAATTTCTCAAATCAAACATCCTATTAGATTATCTTCAACTTGTTATAGAGTCCTTGCATCGTCTATTTATTTTTATTATGGCAGCGGGAATTGTCATTGAGCCCCATGAGCCCTCTAATATAAGGGCCTAGTTGGAACGCATGGATTTCATAGAAAAAACACGGGAATAGGAAAATGTTCTCATCTTCTTAACAAGCTCTGTGTATTCTTAGGAACTGGTGCAACTGCATGCTATAATTTTGTCTATAGAAGAAAGAAGATTGATAGGATTGAGGTCCATTTGATGGAGAGCTATGAGCATCTCACAACTAGAGCTTGGTTAGGGTAACCAACCATTTTCATATGCACTTAGCACGTACAAGCAAAGAGATTGCAAATTGTTGCTTCCTAACTAGTGAAGATTTAAAGGATGTGGGGTTTTAGACCATGAGACAGAGTCTACACGAGAGATGAGAGATGGTACGAAGGATACACGAAATAAAGTGAGCTAAAAATTTTATTATGGACAACTTATGTTGGAAAACCTAGTTAATTAAAGGATAAGTCCAATAATCCGCATAGTTAGAGAAAACATACTATACTTATATTGTTTGAATTTTAAGTCGATTCAGTTTTGTTCTAAACCAAAATTTAAAATTTTCATCGACCTTATTATAGAAAAAATGCACATGAATCTACAATATCAACCTAGATTCGTTGGATGAACCGTGTAAGCATGAGTATAAAATATAAGACGAGTTTATTGACTTTGTCAATATAGTATTACGGTATTAAAAACAGAAAATACTCTAGAACGCGCTAGTACAAAGCTAACAACGCTGTCCCTAGAAGCTTAACATCTAAGGATTAAGCTACAAGCCGTGTCAAAAAAAAGTGTTTTTTTTTTCTTCTTTTACTTAGCCGCGTTGGTAATAGTAGAGGCATTGTCTCTTGTCCTCATCGTTGCATTAAACAAGGCTACCAACAAGGGTGGTTGTCACGTTGTGCTGCTCGCAGTCGCCACATCCTAAGCCTATGCTCCATCTGTACCACTAAGCCCATGCCACTAGACCTCTCTCGCCAAGAACAGATCAGATTGCCAACATATAATTCTATGCATCGTCTTGGGAGTTTAGCCAAAGCAAAACCTTATTATATTTTTGCTTAAGAAGACGTGAAACTATTGCGAAAATAGTACGTCATTTGCCTGTGCGGTTATTCATATGCAAAACAATCTAACAGGTTAGGTATTGAGTTGTGTTTTTCATAACACGGGTACTTTATTATAATTCGGAGTGCTTGTAATATCTTGATGTACCTACCTATCGTATAATATAATTCTTCTTTCGTAAAAAAAAATCTAGCCAAGTAGCATTATAAACTTCCTCCTTCGTAAAAAAAAAAAAGTACAATTCTCGTTTCAAGGAGTGAAAGAGTTTAAGTTCAACTAAACTACCCAACAGTGCTGGTAAGATTTATATGATACTAATATTTTCTATCAGGTAGTATATTATGATACTAATATTTATCATTAGATTAATTACAATAGTGCACTTATTAGAGTCATAATGTTAATAAATATTTTTTATATAATTTTTTTAAAAAAAACTTTAAAAGATCTAACCCATTCTAGTATATATTATTGTGTACAAATACCAAAGGCATCCTAATCGACTGCTAGTAGTGGAATGCCGCGTGTAACAGTAGTACTATTTGTTAAACAACCATTTAACCGAATACGATTCATCGGTTCTGTGTGAGACCAGATCTCTCATCATACGCGTTGTATTTTTCAGCACAAAGACGTAGCAAATTCATCACACGCCGGTGCAGCAAGTTGTGTATAAACAATAGTCAATCATCAAAGATCTCTCACACAAATGGCGTGTACTCCGGTGTGCCATTGAAGCGGGAAGAAATTCGAAGAACCCTCGAAACTAGGCCGGAGAAAACGAAAACAATTTCCCGTTCCCATCCCGAGGGGAGAAGGTGGAAGGTGAGGAGGAGAGCAAGCAAGCAGGTCGGGTGGGGGAGGAGGAAGCGGCCAAGGCCGCGCGGCACGCGGGCGGCCATGTGGACGCCATGCGCGGACGCGGCGTGGACGTCGTGACGACACCTGCCGCCCGCCGCCCCACGGCCCGCACCGCCATGGCCCTGCCGCCGCCGCAATGCGCCTCAAAACCCCCTCCTTCCGCGCCTCCCGCCCTCCAGGTCCACCGCTCGCCGAGCCCCCGTCGCACTCGCCGCCGACTCCCCTGATCCATCCGGCCACCGTTCGTTTCTTGATCCGGCCTCCCGGCGCCTCTCGTTGCAGGTAGGGGACATGGCGGAGGAGGAGACGCCGCCGCAGCCGCCGCCGCCCAAGCTGCTCTACATTGCCGTCACCGACGGCGGGGGCCGCCGGGCGTTCCGGTACACGCGCCCCGTGCTGCAGAGCACCCTGCATCTCATGGGATGCAAGCCTCGCCATGCCTTCAAGGTCCTCCCTCTCCCCCTCTCTACTCACAGCCTTCCTCTTGCGTGCCATCTTGCTTTGCTCTTTCTTTAAGCTTGGGTTGCTATGCCTCATCCTCTCATGCGGTGCGGTAGATTCCTGCATCGAAAGCTTAGCTTGCTGCTTAATTTCTGGGGGCTTCGGCGTGAATCGCCTCATCTTTGCTGCATGTGTACTGCTGCGCTGACATGTGTGGCTTGTGATCGCCGATTTTGACATGAAAAAAGGTGACATCTTTTAGCCTCCTGCTGCTCATGTGCAGACTTGTTCCCGGCTCGATCCAAAATCCCCCATCTCCTCATGCCCTATCCTTTTCGTCTTTGTGACGGAAGATGAGATGCCTCTTTCAGGCTTTGAGCCGAGCTCCCAAGCCTTCCAAGCAGCTCAAATTTAGCGTTTTTTTTTTTGGAAACCAAAAAATCCCACCTTTAGTTCTTGTTCTTGCTTATTATCACCAAGTGATAATACTACTTGCTTGTTTGTGAGGTCGCTATCATCATACGGTATACTGTCATGCAACTGTTGCCTGTTAGTTCGGCTTGTGTGAATTACTATTGCTTTCTCGGGATTATTATGTTCGATTGACAAAGACAACGCCATGTTATGTGATGTAGACGCGGTTTTTGTATTGCCGTCCCATGATGCATGATCTTTTTGCTTTCGGACCCAACTTTGATGGGTACATGATTCTATACAGTATCTGGCAATTGACTTGGAATGGGTATCAGGTTCCCACTTGATGATGCTCCTTATTTTTGCTCTGATTTGGTCATGGCTGGTAACCGGTTGACATCTTTGGTTCCTGACGGTCCAATTGGGCTGGGTGTGAAATCAATTATTACAAGACTTGTGATACCTACTCCTCTGCAGACTTCTGTGAGCTGCTGTTCCTTTCTAGACATGCTGTGGTAATAAACCTCTTTTTTTTTTAATTCCTTGTTGCCACAACAGATTAGCAAGAGAGTTTTCAATGTGATGAAGAATGAATTCTTGGTTGCATCAAAGTCAGATGGGGCAACCGAACAAGAAAGTTATCCTGCCCTTGGCCTTGGAGATGGTACAGATACTCCAAAAATATTGGAGAGAAGCAATAGCAGCATACCGTTTGAATTATACAAGAACCAGACTACCGTTGTTGTTTCAAGAGAGGAGTTTGTAAGTGTTGTATGTGATGCCCTCTCTTTGTACAAGTATGTCGGACCCAACCAGAAAGCCGACCTGCTTCTCGCTTGCAGGTAAAACAACTTGCTTATCACTGTATTTATCTGTCCATTTAATGCACATATCCATCACATCAATTTCCCTGTTTGTTTAGCATTCCTTATTTAAGTGAAAGATATTTGTCATAACAGAATTGATGTATATAACCCTCAACAATTTATCACAGCCACTCCAAAGCAACCTGAAAGTAATTGATAATGTTTCCTTTTTTGTAACATTTCCTCTTTTCCTTTCCAACTGTTCGGATCAGAATTAAGGAGAGAAAGGAATCGGTGACAATACTCTTGTGTGGGACAAGCGGATGTGGCAAGTCCACTTTATCATCTTTGCTGGTATGTTTAATATCATCTGGAACAATTGTCCATTTCAGGATTAGCTATTTTTGTACCATAATATCAGCAATCCAGTAAATCTGCTATGAGTCCATGTATTGCCTGTTTACTTGGTTCCTGGCCACCACACCCTGGTCCAGGCAACTCGCTCAGATGTCCGATTCTAGACACCTGGTGCTTGTTCTGCTGCCTGGCCAGAACGGCATGGCACAAGTTCTAATCCAAACACACCCTTAGTAACAAGTATCTGTTATGAACAATAAACTTTGGAGCATCTAACCCCTTTTAGTTTCACTCACTGTTTAGTTGCTTTCAGAACTTCTTTTTATCAAACTCAAAGAAATGAATGTGGTGCTCATGTTGGGTTTCAACTCTAGACTTCCCCGTCTTGCTTGGGACTAAAAGGCTTTGTTGTTGTTGTTTTCATCAAGTAAATGAATGAAATGAGCAATTGCTGAATCCTTGGTTTATTTTTTGTTCACCAGGGTAGTAGGTTGGGTATCACGACAGTAGTTTCTACTGATTCCATACGACATATGATGAGAGGCTTTGCAGATGAAAAACAAAATCCTCTTCTCTACGCCTCAACCTACCATGCAGGCGAATATTTAGATCCTATTGCTGTTTCTCAGGCAAAGGCAAAGCGCAAGGCAAATAAACCCACAGTTGTTTCTCATCCAAATACCAGTGGAGGCAAAGACGTGACTTCAGACGACAAATCTCAGCAAGGATCCTCAGAATTACCTCCTAGAGCTGAATTGGTTGGCAACAAGCAAATGGCAGTAGAAGGCTACAAGGCGCAAAGCGAGATGGTGATCGACAGCCTGGACAGGTTAATTACATCCTGGGAAGAGCAGAAAGAATCTGTGATTGTCGAAGGAGTACATCTAAGCCTTAACTTTGTGGTATGTATTAGTGAAGAAACAGCGCAGCGGTATTTCATAAAATTGTTTAGTTTATGCTATTTTGTATTATTTAGTTATATCTCATTTCTCCCGGCCACTGATTAAACTCTTCCTCTACTGTTAACCAACAGATGGGATTAATGAAGAAACATCCTTCCATAATACCATTTATGGTATACATTACAAATGAGGAGAAACACATGGAAAGATTTGCCGTACGTGCGAAGTACATGACTCTAGACCCAGCAAAGAACAGATACATCAAATACATTCGAAATATTAGAGCTATCCAGGAATACCTATGCAACCGAGCGGACAAGCATCTTGTGCCGAAGATCAACAACACCAATGTTGACCAGAGCGTGGCTGCTATACATGCCACAGTCTTCAGCTGTCTTCGCCGGCGAGCAGCTGGGGAGCAACTGTATGACCTCAACACAAACACCGTTGCTGTAGTGGATGAGGAATACAGGAACCAGCGTGCAGCTAACACCTTGGGCTCTAAGGGCATGTTTCAGTTGATCCAAAGGAAGGGGTCATCAAGGAATCTGATGGCACTCCTTAACACTGACGGCTCAGTCACCAAAGCTTGGCATGTTGGTACAAGTGATGGCAATGGGGATCTTAATGGTATCACAAACAGCAAGAAGTCTGCTGAAAACCCTATGCTGGATGCCTCACAAATTGGGAAGGCAGAAGCAGTCAATCTCCAGTTTGGTCCTTTTGGGATCAGTGCCTGGATGAGTGACACGGGTGGAACCAGCCATACTGGAAGTGTAGAAGACCTGAGGGCTGATAACTTGGAGACCGGTGGTAGAAATTATTCGTCATGCTGCAGTTCGCCAAAGATGTCAGATTCCACTTCGAAGGAGGTATGCCTTGATGTACAGTACCATAATTATGATTTGAGTAGCACGTCAAACTGAGTGTCTCTGTCGGAAATGTTATGGCATCTATGACAGATACTAGAGGGTTTAACATGACCTTATTTATTATAGAGGACTAGAGATTTTTTGCATGTGAAATGATATTCCACTGCAGTACCCATGTAAACTTACAGTTCTTTTTTTTTTTTTGAGTTTAACTAACATATGCTTTAACCTTACTAGCTTATGGAGGACTACTCGGTCTATGGCAGTGAAGAAGAAGAAGAAGGTGACGACCCTCGTGATGCTGAAACTGATGAGGACCTAACTGATGAAGAAAGAGACATGCACGAGGTATGTGTGATATTTCTCTTCAGTGTTCAACAATTTGTTTTTTTTTTTTGCCTTATCTAGCTTCACCACATCAATACACTACAAAATTGAATTTGACGCTGAATGTTCTCTTGCATCACCGGATAATTGCAGATAGATGCAGGCTCTGTGGACGAGCACTCAACCAAGTCAGATGAGGAATATGAGGACTTAGCCATGCGCGATGTGATGGAGAATGGCGACTGGTCTGATGACGAGCAAGCTGTGAGCAAAACCAAGAACTCACCAGCCCTGGAGAGCATCCATGGGAGTGGGGCAGCTGAAGATGATGACATAAAGGGTCAGTACCACCACAACCTAGACCTGTTTCTGAAAATGTCCAAGGAGGTAGCCGGCACCAGAATGCCATGCGCATCATAGTGCCACCGGGGTGAAGAGGAGAAGGCCGGCAACACGCTGCGGTGGTCCCAGCGGGTGATATGTTTCTTGGGCACCTGCTTTTGTGATGCTGTGAGCTGTGCTGTAGAGTGTACACTGGTGGCTGTGGCTTTGTAACATGTACCTGTCCAAACTACAAAACTCCCTCACATGGCTGTAAAGAGAGGACATGATGCTTTGTCCAGGCAACCATGCTCTATCATATCCTGTAGTGGTAGAAGTATTATCTTCGGCAATAATGTTCCGGGCAAGGGCAAATATGTATCCTTGGGGAAAAAAATAAGACCCTGCCCACCTCACGTGACAAAAATATGTGCCATACATACATGTCCATCGGTTGAACAATGTAGTAACACGGATAAAAGTTTGCTCCAAGTTCTGAACACTATGCCGTTCAACTATAAAGGTTAACTACAACATTTGATGAACATTATGCCAACGAGGAGTGGAGGGAAACAACTGATGTCTGAAGAACTGCTCAGATGCTGGCATTTGACAAAAAGTACCAGAAAACATGCATTTGATTTGATTTCAGAAAAAATGTCAGTAAACCGAAGGCAGGCTTTACAGAGATTAACATCGCCATGAACCTTATACACTGATGAAGCCCAAGGAAAAAGGATAATCTACAGCTGTCCTTGCTTCCCATCATCTATATTGATCCTAAAACCTTTATCCTTCTAATTGCTTTGCTTCTTCCACAATATTCTGCACTCTTTATCCTGCTGCTTCATGAGGGGAAAAATAAACCATACAAATATACAGCTCTTTCCTCAAGGACAAGAAAAATCTCTTCATCTTTTTTCATTCTTTTTATTTATTTCCAAAGGCTCTCCTTTATTTACATCAAAGGATTCGGGAGCCTTTAACTTCTGCGGTTGTACTCACTCAATATTACCGACTACTGGTAATGGTAAAAAGCTAGGCCTCGCTATCTTCTGTCTGTCTGTACAGGTGTTATTCTGTAACCTAACCATTGCCATCTCAGCAGGATGATGGGGCACCAATGCGCCGTTCTGAAAGATGACAAGAAACAGAACCAAAATGCAAATGGTCAGTGGTCAAAAGATCAAATGACAAGGACAAATCGTTTTCAGTATATAGTCTTGGGATTTATTTACCTCCTGCGGCAATAAGCTTCTCAACACGTGCCACAATATGCTTTCCATAGGTGTATCTTTTCAGTGCATTCAAGTGGACCTTGATACGGGAAAGAATCAATTCACGATTCTGGTCATCACATATCTCTAGAACCTTCTGCACCACATAGTTTGCGAACTGGTCTTTCATCATTGCCTGGAGAACATAATTTCACATTAGAAGTGTTCTTAGAAACTTGGAATGCATGGAATTCAACCCTGCAGCAGCAGATCCCAATACGGCCATTTTTTATAAAAAAAAGCAAGCTCAGTCCAATTGTTCACAAACCTGTAATGGCTCATTCTCATCAGTTGTGCCAAGCATTTCATTGATCAGAATCTGGCGTTGCTCAGAATTACCAAAAGTAAGGCACTTCTCAACAACATTTGAAGCAAATTTCTGCTGGCTCATCTTCACTATCTGTCCAGCGAGTTGTGTAATTATAGTAGAACGCTCTTCTGGCTTCCCATGCTGCAAGACATGCTGCAAAACAGGAAATGGGATTACAAAAGGCTATTTCTCAAAAATGGGATGAACAAACATGAAGCGTAAAGCAATAGCAAGTCACTACAGAACATTGTAACATAATACATCATTTTAAAACAAAAGAAAATGTCAGAAAATCAAATACCACTTGTTAAACAACAATAATAAAGCCACTTCTAAGTATCATACATATTTTCAACAAGAAGCTAGAAAACTTGGTCATAATAGACAAGACTTATGAGATAAGTAAGCTAATAGGCACAAGAGAGTGCTAAAATGATCAACAGATAGTGCGAACTCAAGGAGTATATCAGAAAAAGAACAGGAAATGAAAGAGTTACCTGGATTACATAATTCCCATACTGGTCCTCTGTTAAAGTAACCACAGACTGCATGATCTCTTCCATCATGGCATTTTGTGTGCTTTCATCATCACAGTGCTCCAATACCCTCTGGAGATATCCAAGAACACATTTAAGAAAATCTCTCTATAGATGCAAAAAAAAGGGATGGCAAAACCAGAGGAAGGCTGATGTAGCACCTGAATAACACGGCAACCATAGGGATGCATGGAAAGCTCCACCACATGTCCATAAAAGGCAGAAATGATAAATTGTATCCTCTCCTGAGGGATGCATTCTATACATTTTTGGATGACATGATTGCCATTCTGATCACGAACACATCTCATGATAGATCCATCAAGCTCAAAAGCCATTTGCGTTTGTTGTTCCACTTCAACAACTTCCAAAGCCTACAGAAAAACAAGTGTCCTCAGCCTCCGCAGAAGTTATATTGATGACTAGATGACTGGGGTTAAAACTAATAGGGTGGAAACATTGCTTGTTGTATACAAACCTTCTGAATCACCCGGCAGCCATACATTTGAAGACTCAGCTGCAACACATAGCCCTTGAGCAGCGTTGCCAGTTGCTTCGTTTGTGTTTCAGTTCCGTATTCAAAGAACTGCCAAGCTCAAGCAATTACTTAATTAAAAAAACTAAGCTCTCAATTATAAAATGAGTATGCAAATCGTCAAAAAACAAACCAGACTCGGTCTATTCCAAATGATGGTTGCTCACCTTCTGTATAACATAGTTCCCGAAAACATCAGTCATCAAAGTACGCGCCTGGGGAAGGATCTCAGGAAAAATCATATTCTTGTCTTCAATAGAAGCAGTTTCTAATTTCTGCTGTATAAAGCGACTCCCATACTGATCCGAACTGAAAGGTCAGAAAGAGCCATATTAGCTTCATATCAGAACAAATGAACTTGAGTCTGCTGGAATTCCAAGGAAATAGTACCTGAACTCTACCACATGGCCTACAATATCTAACAGCTCAAAAGATCTGGTTTTGTTAGTTTTGAATTCCTCCAGCAGGGAGGACCCATACCCATTATCCATCAGACCATTATCTGAATTCCATGATCCCATGGATCCACCAGCAGTGTTCCGCACCACGGCTGGAAGACGAGTCAGTCGATCTCCTTGCCTGACATGGCCTTGAGGAGATGAGATATAAGGACTAGATGGTGGGCTTGTTAGATAAGTCATTCCAATGCCAAATGTAGGATCGTTGCCATAGATATTTTGATTAAGAGCACCAGACTTGCCCAGGTATGGGATCCCATACTGTAGCTTTTGCTGGGCAAATAATGACCCAAGGTAAGCTTTTTGGTATCCATGACTATCCAAGTGTCCTGAACCAGTAAAACCCCTCCCTTGGAAAGGACTCATGCTTGCAGCTCCACTAAGGGGGGAATCAGGGTTTGCCTGCAAGTATTGTGCATACATTGTCTCTGTTGGTTGGCCCTGATAACTTGAGCCCCTATGGTTCGAAAGAACATTGCCATAGTCACCATCTGGACATGAAAACATGGTTCAAAAGATGAGTTGAGTGAACAACATACATGCAAGGGGAGAGAAAGAGAGACGGGGAAGGGGATTAAGAGTACCAGAATTCAGTTGATTGTTCAGCATGGGTGAAGTAAAACCGCCTGCATGAGTCTTCAAATGCCGTCCAGATACATCAATGCCATGGCTATCACCATTCAAATTCTGGTAGTGAGAAACTGATCCAGCTGAGCTCATCAACGATCCTTTCTTGTTCGCATTACCATGTGGTGACTGCATAGGGAACTTGCTATTGCTATGAGATGCCAGCTTACTAGCATGCAGATTACTGAAGTTACTCCCCCCATTTGGAAAAACTGCATATTCAGGGGCATTAAGCGAGTCTTCATCAGTCTTTTGAGCTAAATTTTGTGGCGAAAATTGCCTATGTTCCTTTGGTACATTAAACAGCACATCTGCCTGGTCACCAAAGTTCTGGTAAACATGATTCTGAACTTCATTTTCCACATTCGACATCTTATTTCCAGATAGGCTTAAGCTAGACAGAGTTGCCGCAATGTCAGCACCATCATGATTAAGTGAAGCAACAGCTGCAGCTTCAACCTTTTTATCAGAACTCCCCATCCGAACTCCAACTGGAGGAAGGCAAGGACTTGGAGTTCTCCGTATCAGCTGGGGGTCAGGGGCGGTGCTTCTTGAGATAGATGAACCTACTGCAGAAGCAAAGGTATGAGACATTGAAGAGCCAAGACTTTGGACCCTGACCAGACTGGGTGAAGTGGATCCAGATCTCAGGCCATTCATGGATTCTGATCTATTCTGCAGTTGTGGCTTGGGTGAATCAGATGGCCTGATTGGAGTTGGGCCCTCAAGAGCATTGCGGCTATTAGAACGTGAAAGATGACCAGCTGTAGCAGCAGGACGGCTAATATTTTCCTGCCATCAAAACAATTGCAGATGAGAATAAGAAAACAAAACAAAATGAAAAACACAGTAATAAATATAGTGGTCATAAACTGTAGAAGTAGCGTATCAATATCTGTGCGTGAAGTTCCATTAGATAATGTCAGGTACAAAAAAGAAATCACCCTGCCATCCATCAAATTCAGGAGTGTCTGGTGGATTTTAATGTTACTAGAAGTATGATTTGCAGGAAAAGTGAATCATCTGCTAGTTCCATATGTCAGTCTCTGGATCCTTGCTCTAGGTGTGAGCAGGATCCTTACTCTCATCGAGAGGATAGCACACAGAGAACTCAGAGTTGAGGCAATTTTCTAGGTTTATTTCTCACACAATGCTATGCCAACCTGAGGGGTTGGGGATACAAATTTATAGGCTGCTAACAAGCCAAGCATATGCTAAGATGCTAGTCTAAGATGCTGTCCTAGATGCTGTCCTAGATGCTAGTCAAGATGCTGTCCTGAGATGCTCCTAAAATGCTTATCCTAAGATGCTAACTAATGTCCTAAAAGCAGTCAAGGATGTTGGTTACAAAGGACACAAGGACCATGTGCTGCAGTCCTACACAGACCAGCCAGCACGTAGCCAACACACAGACTTATCCATCACTCTCCCCCTAAGTCTTGTGTGGCTCCTTGTGAGGTATCTGAGCCATCCCGATCCTGGCGCGAAGTTCCTGGAACTTGACCCGCCCAAGGGACTTGGTCAGGAAGTCGGCGAGCTGGTCTTGGGTGTTGATGTAGTTGGTCCGGACACTCCCTTCCTCCAGGCAGCTCCTGATGAAGTGGTACCTCACCCGGATGTGCTTGTTGCGATCATGGAAGACTGGATTCTTTGCCAAGGCCAAGGCGGACTTGCTGTCCACCCTGAGCTCCACTGCCTCTGCGTCTTTGCCAAGGAGATTGCCAAGAAGCCGAGCCAGCCACAAAGCCTGAGTAGCAGCGGTAGTGGCTGCGATGTACTCTGCCTCGCAGCTGGACAGAGCCACCACCTGCTGCTTGGCCGACTGCCAGCTGATCGAACACTTGCCGAGGAAGAACAGTGTCCCGCTGGTGCTCTTGCTCGTGTCGATGTCGCCGGCGTGGTCGCTGTCGCTGTACCCGATGAAATGTGCCGCGCCGGGGCACCTCGGGTAGTGCAAGCCGTAGTCGGAGGTGCCCGCGACGTAGCGGAGGATCCTCTTCACGGCCTGCTGGTGCTCCGTCGTCGGTCGCTGCATGAACCGGCTGACGTAGCTGACGGCGAACGCCAAGTCCGGTCGCGTGTGGACAAGGTAGCGAAGGCTGCCCACAATGCGCCGGTACTGCGTCGCGTCCACCTCCTCCTCCGTACTCTCCCGGCTCAGCCTCAGCCTCTCCTCCATAGGAGCGTGGGCTGGGTTGCAGCCGGTGAGACCGCTAAGCTCCACAATGCGCTTGGCGAAGGCAGTCTGGCAAAGAGAGGTGCCGGAGCTGTCCTGGTGGACCTCGATCCCCAGGTAGAAGGAGAGAGGGCCCAAGTCGCTCATATGGAAAGTCGCCCTCATCTTCTCCTTGAACGCCTCGATCTCCACCTCCTTGGTACCGGTGATCACAAGATCGTCGACGTAGACACCTACCAGCAGGGCCTTTCCTCCACTGCCCCGCCGGTAGATGGCCGCCTCGTGTGGGCTTTGCTCGAAGCCCATCCCCTTCAACGTGGAATCCAGCTTGGCATTCCACGCCCTCGGTGCCTGGCGCAAGCAGTAGAGGGCCTTGCGCAGGCGAAGCACCTTGCCCTCCTTGCCGGGAATTGAGAATCCCGGCGGCTGATGTACGTAGACCTCCTCCTTCAAGTCGCCGTTAAGGAACGCCGACTTGACATCCATGTGATGGACACGCCAGCCCTCCTGGGCAGCTAGCGCAAGGAGTCGCATGGACTCCATCCGTGCCATGGGGGCGAAGGCGTCGTCGAAGTCAACCCCCTCCTGCTGCACGAGGCCTCGTGCCACCAAGCGAGCCTTGTACTTGACGATGGCACCGGCTTCATCCCTCTTCAGCTTGAACACCCACTTAAGGGTGATCGCGCGGTGACCACGAGGGAGGTCAGCGAGCTCCCAAGTGCGGTTCTGCTCGACCGCGTCCATCTCCCACTACATCGCGGCGCGCCATGCCGCGTCTCCCTCCGCCTCAGCGAAGGAGCGAGGCTCACCGTCCTCATGTGCCAAGTGCAGCTCCGCCTCGAAGTCGTGTACCGCCAACCCAGGGACAGGCTGGTTGCCGAGGATGTTGTCCATGGTGCGGTAGCGTAGAGGCTCGTCGTCGTGGTAGGCGTCGACGCGGTCCTCATCGTCGGACAGCGGAGTGGCAAACTCCACCGAACGCTGACGGGCCAAAGCTGCTGGTGCCGATCTTGAAGATGCCGGCGCCGGTGCAGGAGAGTGGGGAGCCGGTGCAGGAGTGCGTGGCGTAGCCGGTGGTGGTGGACTCGCTGGTGGCAGAGGCGGTGGAGGGCTCGCCGAAGCTGATGGCGAGCCGGTTGCCGAGGAGGACGAGCTCGGTGAAGATGAGCTGCTAGCTCCCCCGGCTCCCTCCGAGGAGGACGACGTCGTCCACCGCCTTGTCCCAGGTCCAGCCTCGCCCTTCGTCGAACACGACGTCCCGGGAGATGTGGACGCGCTGTGTCGCAGGGTCGAGGATGCGGTAGGCCTTGGCGTCCTCCGCGTAGCCGATGAACACTCCTGGAGTGCTCCAGTCATCGAGCTTGCCGACGTGAGTGAGCTCCTTGGCGAACGCCAGACAGCCGAAGACGCGGAGGTGGCTCACCACCGGCTTGCGCCCGTGCCAGGCCTCGTACGGTGTCTTGCCGTCAAGCGCCTTGGTGGGCGAGCGGTTGAGGAGATGCACGGCAGTTATCACCGCCTCCCCCAGTAGATCGCCGGCATCCCTCTCTGCTTGAGGAGGGCGCGGGCGGTGGCGACCACCGTCTGGTTGCGGCGCTCGACAACGCTGTTCTGTTGCGGGGTGTACGGCGCGGTGAAGTGGCGCTTGATCCCCTCATCGGCGCAGTACGTCGCGAACTCAGCCGCCGTGAACTCGCCGCCGTTATCCGTGCGCAGCACCCGAAGCTTGCGGCCGCACTCCTTCTCCGCAACAGCTTGGTGGTGCTTGATGGCGTCCGCGGCTGCCCCCTTGGTGTCGAGGACAACCCACATGTAGCGGGACACGTCGTCGACGAGGAGGAGGAAGTAGCGTCGTCCTCCAGGTGTAGCCGGTGTCACGGGGCCACAAAGGTCGCCGTGCACGAGCTCCAGCTTCTCCTTGGCGCGGAGGCTTGCTTGGCAGGGAAAGGACAGCCGTCGCTGCTTGGTGAGGACGCAGGTGTCGCAAAACTGCTCCACGTGGTCGACGCACGGCATGCCCTGCACCATCTCCTTGTTGCCGAGCTGCTTCAGGGCCTCGAAATTGAGGTGCCCAAAGCGCTCGTGCCACCGCCAGGCCTCATCGTCCCGCCGAGCTGCAAGACAAAAGGGTTGCGCCACCTGTACGTGAAGAACACAGAGGCGGTTGCTCCCCCTGTTCACCTTGGCGAGAAGTCAGTGACGGGGATCCTAAATGCGAAGCACGCCGTCCTGGATCTCCACGCGCGAGCCGTTCTCATCCAGCTGTCCCAAGCTGATGATGGAGTTCCTTAGCGCGGGGATGTAGTAGACGCCGGTGAGCAGCCGGTGCTCGCCGTTCTTGGCGACGAAGATGACGGAGCCGGCGCCCTTGATCTCCACGGCGGAGGCGTCCCCGAATTTGACAGAGCCTCGAACGTAGGAGTCGAGCTCGGAGAAGAACTCCCGCCGACCTGTCATGTGGTGGGTGGCGCCGGTGTCGAGGCACCACCCATCGATCTTGCGGCCGCTGCCGGACCCGCTGCTGAGGAGGGCATGTGCCTTGGGCTCGTCGAGGTGGAGAAGAGCCGCTGCAGCCGGTGCTGCTGGAGGTAGCTCGGTGCTCGCATGTGCCATGAACAGAGCTGGTTGCTCCTCCTCTGCCTGCGCGACGTGGGCCTGGCCGCGTCGTGGCTGTCTGCAGTCCCTGGCCCAATGGCCAGCACGGCCACAGTTGTGGCAGGTGTCATCTTGTGTCGGCTTGGGCTTCTCGGCGGCGCCGACCTGGGCACCTCCGCGGGCGCCGCCCTCGGCACGCCCTTGCGCCCCGGCCTGGGCGCCTTTGCGTGGCTTGCCGCGCTTGCCACGCTTGCGGCCGACTGTTGCGGAAGAAGGCTCCCCCTTCTTGTCACCTTGGCCGGCTGCCCACTGCTCCCGGGTGAGAAGGAGCTTCCCACCAACGGTCATCACCGTCGACGACCTTGAGGCGACCTATCGCCTCTTCGATCGACATCGTGGAGAGGTCTAGCAGGGACTCGATTGAGCGAGCCATCTGCCTGTACTTCTCGGGGATGCAGCGGAAGAGCTTCTCGACGGCTCTCTCCTCGCTGTAGGTGTCGTCGCCAAACTGCACCAACTTCTGCAACAAAGTGTTGAGACGAAGAGCAAAATATCGACGTCCTCACCTGGCTTGAAGGCCAGGTTCTCCCACTCCTTGCGAAGTGCCTGCAATGTTGCGGGCGCGGTTGATGCCGATGCGTGCTGCAGCAATGGCATCCCAAGCCTCCTTGGCAGTCCGCTTGCTGGTAAGCGAGAACTGCATCTCGGACGGGACTGCAGCGATGAGGGCATTCAGTGCCCGCCGATCCTAGTCGTAGTCGACGTCGTCGTACCGGACTGCCTCCCACATGTGCAGCATCTGAAGTCTCACCTTCATCACCGCAGCCCACTCAACATAGTTGGTCTTGGTGAGGGTAGGCCACCCACCACCGGGGCCAACGTCCCTGGCAACAGCCTGGTACCCGCGGTAGCCATGGTACCGGTCCGGGGAAAGAGAGCCACGCTGCCTACGATGGCCGTGCTCTTCCTCGACCCGTCCACCGCCGGTTGCCCTCGTGTCCGCCACGGCCATGTGCGCGCTGCTCCTGGCGCTCGAGCCAAGCGTTGGCTCGGCGTGCAGCACGCTCGTCCCGCTCGGGGAAGTCCTGCTCGCGGTCCAGTTCGGCGTCCAGCCGCGCAGCAGCCTCCCGCAGACGTATGGCCTCCAGTGCCCGCTCTTCGCGGGCCGCGTGATTGGGGTCGCGGTTCCCTGCACTCGGAGCGCCGCCGTCGCCGTGCGCGCCTCCTCCAGGAGCGTCGCCGGGCTCGTGGGCGTGCGCAGCTGCCCACTGCACCGCTCGCCCTCGCCCTGCCTACCTCTCCAGCTGCTCAAGGTCCGGGTCGGCGCTGTCATCAGCAGAGATGGAGCTGCTGTGACTGCCGCGCAGGTCCTCAACCTCCTCTGCGGCTGCACCACCTCCGCTCGGGCTGCTGCTAGCTCCGCTTGGGCCAGCCTCGACGCCCTCGCTGCTGCTGCAGCGGTCGCTGCCGCTGCTCGCCTGCGCTCCTCTGCCGTGGCAAGGTCGGCCTCCTGCCGACGCCGCGCGCTGGAAGCGGCCGAGTGCTGAGACTGCCCTCCTGCGGTCATGGCGCGCTGCCAAAACAGCTGCTGCTGGCTGCTGGGCTGCTGCGAGGCAGGGAGCTCGACTGGAGAAGGGATTGAGCAGGAAATGCTCAGGCTACAGGATAGTACGGCTTCGATGCCACTTGTCAGTCTCTGGATCCTTGCTCTAGGTGTGAGCAGGATCCTTACTCTCATCGAGAGGATAGCACACAGAGAACTCAGAGTTGAGGCAATTTTCTAGATCTATTTCTCACACAATGCTATGCCAACTTGAGGGGTTGGGGATACAAATTTATAGGCTGCTAACCAGCCAAGCATATGCTAAGATGCTAGTCTAAGATGCTGTCCTAGCTGCTAGTCAAGATGATGTCCTGAGATGCTCCTAAGATGCTTGTCCTAAGATGCTAACTGCTATCCTAAAAGCAGTCAAGGATGCTGGTTACAAAGGACACGAGGACCATGTGCTACAGTCCTACACAGACCAGCCAGCACGCAACCAACAAACAGACTTATCCATCGCCATATACGCATTCCATCCAAAACAGTTCAAAATAGAATTTCACTATGGAGTCGGTGAGCAAAGAAAAAATGATTGCTTATACTGAAGATGGGTAATATAATTCCATTCATTCAACAACAACATGTGCTTGTACTGAAGATGTAACTACAGAAACAAAATGGAATCACAAGCAATTATATAAAATATGTTGCTAACCTGCAACTCATCAGCAAAGGTCTTGCAGCGAGACCCAAGGCCACTGGCATCTGACAAGCCGATGAGCCCATGTACACCTCTCCCGAGCCACTCTGATGACTGCTGCCGTGCGAGCCCATTCCTTTCACCCCTCCCCATTCCACCAACCTCGCGTGCCCCTGGCTGCACCGAGAACAGCGAGTCTCCACTCCCGACATCTGAAGGCCTCCTCCTCCTATCCCCGATACCTCCAGACACAACCTGGTAGCGCTGCGTCGCACGCCAGTCCTCTTTGGAGGCCAATGGTGGCGGAAGCCTTGGGTTGAGGCGCTCGTTAGAATAGTAGTACGACACATACGCTGGGTGCGACCGTATCTCCTCCTCAGTGAGCATGTCAATGTCAACACCAGTCCCGCCACCGCCGCCACCACCACCAGCAAGGCTGTTGGCGTGAAGCGGTGGACCAGAGAAGAGCGCACCAATGGCCGTTCGAGAGCCCTCAACAGTGGGGGGAGCGCTGCCGCTGCGGAACATGCTGAGCTCGTCGGCCGGGGACGTGTGGTTTTGGTCCATGAGAACTGCCTGCAGGTCGCGCTCGAGGTCCTCAAAGGTGGGGCCAGCCGCCGCAGCTGCTTGAGATGGAGCCATCGCCGTGGTAGCCCTCTGCTTTTGTTTCAATCTGCTTCCTTCCTTCCTTCTTGGTTTCCTTCAATCCTAAACCAGTAAGCAGATGGCGATCAGTACTGTGTTCTCTTTTTTTTTTCTGCAAAGCAATTGAGTTGTAATCTGAAGGTATGCATGAAAATTGAACTGGAAGAATGATCGATGCATCTTTATAAGAAAATCTTGATTACAGAACACATGAAATCGTTTCAATCCCAAGTTCCTCCATTAATCCTATTATTAAAAGAACCCCAGATTATAAGTCCCGCCTTTAAGGCAAGTACAGGGAGCTGGCGCATCAAGTTACCTTGGACAGAAGAAACAAGAACCGAACCAAAACACTAAGCCAGCAACTGGAAACCTAACTTGCAGGAGATAGACTCCCCGACAAAACTTGATGGGAAAACATCCTAATCCACGGAAACAACATTCACTACCCCCAACTAATAAGATACAGATAGGAACAAAGAATACATAAAAACACGGCAGGGAGGAGTCCTACCCCTCCGTACCCGAGGAACCGATCGGGAACCTACGCGCCACCGCCAAGAATCAATCTCACCTCAAAGAACGGGCGCCGCCGCCGTAGCAGCAGCATGAAAAGGGCAGCCGAACCGAGCGCCTCCAATCCACTACGGAGCCGCCGGCCGCGGTCCCATCCGGCGGTGGCTGGATTCCCGCGCTCACCGATCGAGGATTTATTTAGGGTTTGGGGGATGGATTGGGGGAATTTTCCGGAGGGAGAGGGCGGAGGCGGCTGCTGCCTGCTGCGGCCGGAGCGAGGCGAGAGACGAGGGGAGGCGGCAGGCGAGACGAGCCGAGACGAATGGGAAAGGAAGGGAGCGGAGGCGGAGGCGGAAAGCGACGTGTGGCCTTTTCTTCCTGGAGACCGGTAGCCCGCCTCCCCACCTGCTCCCAGCCGTCCGATGTCCGATCCCTCCCCGCTGCACGAATCTCAAAACGCCGTATAGTGCTCGTCCATACGCCGGCTGCCCTCTATCGCCGTATTGCGCTACCTTTCATCAGATCATAAAGGCAGATGAGGTGTACGTATATATATGAGTATATGACGTAGCAGTACACATCTTGAAGAACACAGCGACAATTTTGGAAATCGACAAAATCTTTTAAAATTTATTCCTGTTTTTTTGTAGGCAAAAAAGATGGCTTATATCTCTCTGTTCTGTTTCATGTGTAATGTGTTGCTGTTTCTTTTCAGAAGTACTCCTATGCTACAGATGGTAAGTTTCTGTGTTGTGTTATTTTCCTTATTACTTGTCGGAGCTGTGGCTGACAGGTGGGTCCATGAAAAATCCATATGTATCTCTGCTGCTACTCCAATTGACGGGCAGGTCAAACGAGGAAGATGACGACAACAATAATAGTGATAAAATAAAATATCAGAGGGAGCTTGAAAATCAAAAGGCTAACTAATAAGTGACTTTGCCTAATGCGTTGTGATTATAAAATACTGACACCGAAACTGACAGACACAAGAAAGTGGCAAGGTTGCGATGGCGCTAAGAAAACACGGCGCAAGAAAAGGCGCTCGCTGGCCATTGTTTGTGGTTGAGAAAAAGATACATATTCTCATCAATCTCGGGCAGACACCCAATCTGGTATTATGTATGGTATATATATTAGAATAAATATAAATAGTGTATGCAGGAGCAGACCAAGCAAACAGGGGAACCTGCTGCCACTTCCCAGCTGGCTACAATTTCTCTCCATAAATTCAACAACAAAGCCACTACATTCTAGTACTTGTAAACAAGACTTGTGCTATCTTTATGTCCGATTCTGATGATGAATGAAAGAGTAACCTACTAGGAACCACAGTGCTACCATCCAGATCCAATCGCTAATATCAAGGCCAGTCAGTACATAGGCAATAAGTCTTGCCGTATTGAATTATTGCTGATACAGCAAGCTCCAGTTAATACACACACATGGATACATCAAGGACGCCACAGGAATGCATGCAGCAACTTCGAGCCCAGTTCCTTCCTTCATTTTTCTAATTCCGCCACCAGGGAGTCCTATCCTACCCTGAGTGTTAATGCACAGCGAACCGATGATTTTTCAAAACCTCTGGTCATGGATGATTCCTAATATGTCGATAAAAGGACAACCGACTTATGTATGACCTAATCTGTGGTAATACTGAACGATCATCAACTGCACGTGATTGCTGTACGAAAGGACGCGCTGGATCATTCCTCCTGCTCGATCATCCTCCGGATGTCATCAATCACCAGCCAAGATTTGTGCCCGCCAATCACCTCCGCTTGTTTCCGGGAGTCGCTCCATAGCTGCATAGGACAAAGAACCGTCCTCAGGATAGACAGTAGCAGGACGGAAACCATGGACAAGGGAAAGCTTCAGTTGTACCTGTATAGAAGGCATCTTCTGCTCGAGCCCCGCGGTACAGATTGCACAAGTTGGACAAAAGGAGGCATTAGTGTGTGTGTTAATTTAACAAATATGCTAGGGGTCCGGTTTGTCACTTGTGTATACACGTAGTTGCTGCAGACAAGCTAACGATGAGGCCGAATGCATCATTGGAGAATATTTGATATTGTACTCTAATACCAAGGCTGAAGGATAAGGCTAGGAGACATTTAGGTGCAAGTTGCACAAAGCCGGCAACTGATAACAAAGTTTCCAGGGCCAATAAAGCAGAGGCTGCTAGTTTCAACCACGACAGGGAAAGAAACACAAGAAAGGAATTCTAGAAGCTCCCAGGTGAAATAAAAAGATACATGTACACATGACATAAAGTTAAGCATAAGTTGGTGTAAATATGTTTTTTTTTCATATATATTTACGAATACAGTGCAAGGGTACACTTACTGTTACTCCAGCGCGGTTCACAAGCTTTTGTGGAACACAATTCACATCAATACAGTAGAACCGGGCTCTGCATATTGAGTTCCAACAGACATCATCAATTTGTGAATAAATAGGGAAGCAAGTGTATTTCTTTGTCAATCTTCTAGAAGAAAAAAGAAGCTCTCTAACCTTGGATGGTATTCTGCTGCCAACTTCTCAAGCTTAGGCTTCAGATATATACATTTTCTGCACCAACTCGCCATCCTTCATAACACACAGATTAGTATGAATTTGTGCATGAGCTGACAGATATTAGGGGTAAAGTTTGGACAGACACAACTATAGAAATTACTCGAAATGCAGTTCCACATAGGTAGCATATTCTTTGTTGTAGTGTAAAGGACCAACGGTTGATTATTGAAAATTGTATGGAAATGAAAACTCACACATCCTGCTACATTTAACAAAAATGCATAGTTGAAGTATTTTCCTTGAATCTTATTGCATATATATTAGTTTTTTTTTTTTGAGAGAGAGAGAGAGACATATGAACATCAAATTGAACAATGACACTGCTATTAATTTATACATGGTAATAAAGAGACTACAGGAGAACATAATCTAACCATAGGCTGGAACTCATGCACTCATCAAGAAAAACAACAAATGGAGTTTGGTTTAACATTTGATCCCCCCTCTCCCCTCTTCAGCCATAAACAGCAGTTCTGCTTCCAATATAGAAACAATCAGATAGAAATGGAAATCAGGAACAGACAAAAGGGTAGATTCAGGGAAAGGCCACTGGCATGCATTGATCATTCCATGCAATACGCCGATGAAATCCATTCCTCAACGGCAATGACACCAAAACAGGCCATGTAAATAAGTGAACCTACGAGCAAATGCCAAATGGACAAAATTGTCCCGTTTTCAGTCGTCCAAGCTTCTAAATTTGCACTCCAGACGTTACTGAATATAATACTGATCCAACAAACAAAATCCGCCAACCCCGAAATCATACACGAACTGACGAACACGATCGCTCTGTCGGAGGAATTAAAAGCCAACGCTACCGATGCCGCCCTACAGTCACGATCCAATCCAATCGAGTACATGAAAGTCGGGGTTAATTACCAGAGCAGGACGATGGGGATGCCGAGCTGCTGCGCGTCCGCCAGTACCCGGTCCAGCTGCTGCTCGCTGGTGATGGGCTCCAGCTCCACGCACACGGGCCCCTCCTCCTCCGCGACCCTCTCCCTGGCCGCGGCCGCCACCGGCGCCGCGCGGCGAGGCCCCGGCGGCAGCGAGATCGCGGCCGACCGGGAGGACGGTCTGGCGAGGAAGCTGAGACGGGATGGGGCCGGACCCGGACGGACTCCGATTCGGCCGTGGGACGGCGCCGCTTCGCCGCCCCTGCTGGCGGCGGCGGCGGCGGCTGCTGCGTGGGCTGCTGGGGTGGCGGCGGCCATTGCCGACGTGGGAGCAAAGAAACGTGGAGGCCTCCTTTCGTGTTGTTTGACCAGCCGCCGCCGCCGCACTTGGTTTCTTCTCTTCGCCAACCTGTGTTTCACTGCCTGTGGGCCCAGTATTTCCAGAATTCCAGAAAGAAGAGGAAAAACTTGCCCAGGCTTTGTCATCCGTGTCGGACCCAGGATGATGGGGAATTTTTTTTATTTTTAATTTTTTTTAAAAAAAATTTACAAAAATAATCGGTGGTTTGAAAAAATAACAGAACTAGTCGCCCACAGTGGGCGTTTTTTAAAAAACGTCCACTGTCTGGGCGTTTTTTGTGACGTGGCAAACGGCCGGCCGGCGCCGGTGCCGGCGTTTGCGGGCGCGGACAAAAAACGCCCACTGTGTGGGCGTTTTTTGGCCGCCAGGGGGCCGCCTGCAAAAGGGCCGGCCTGTTTTGCGGGCGGGCCCCGAGCAGTAAAAAAACGCCCACACAGTGGGCGTTTTTTCCTCCTCAGGGGGCCGCCTGCAAAACAGGCCAGGCCAGCCGCGCTCTTTTGCAGGCGGCTCCCTGGACGCCAAAAAACGCCCACACAGTGGGCGTTTTTTGGCCACCTGGGGGCCGCCTGCAAAACAGGTCTGTTGCTCATAGTGGGCGTTTTTTGGCCACCTCGGCTTTTAGGTAAGTTTCTCATACATTACAGGTCTGTTGCTATGTATTAGTAAAATATAATGTGCACTAGAGTTGTTTAGTTTTTAGTTGACTCTGGGTAGATCTGTGAGTAGTATGTATATTAGATCTATAAATAATGATGTTTCTTTTATGATTTAAACAATGGATTGCATGATTTGAAATGTGACGAATATCGTATTTTCTCTGAATAGATATGTCAACCAAAGTGATGTTTCGGTTGTTCCATGGTAGTGGCACTGTCAGATATGGGCCGTATGGTATAGATCTGTCGAATTTGGGTCAACAATAAAGGGGATAGATAGGCCAGCGGAAAGAAATTTTCGGTCAGTGTGTAACTGGTTAATGAGGGTATTTCATATGAACCCAGAGGTGAACACAATAAAAGTAAATGTAGTAGTCAACCGTGGCAACGAAGAATGCTTCTGGGAATTGATGTCGGTAGATTGCACCGAAACATAGAAATGGTACGTAGAAAATGCATTGCAGCGGGGCTGGGAACCCAGCATTTTCATGGAGGTGCACGATAAAGACAATGCAACCCTGCAAGATGTGGAGGGTACAAGCATGGTTAGGACTGATGCTGAAATAGAAGAGGGAAATGACCGTGCTGAACAAGGAGAAGAACAGGGACATGATGTGCAGCAACCAGAAAGAGAAGAAGAAACCAGTGAGCCGAGAGGCTTGGCAGATGAGGGCGAGAGGATCAACTCCATTGTTCAGGAAATGGAAAACGGAGATGCGGCGAATGAGGAAGTGGAGGGTTATGAATCTTCTGATGAGGAAGGATGCAATGTGAATCCGTGGCAGTGGTCTAATGAAGACTTATCTGGACTTGCTATTTCAGAGGGATACCATGTTCCATGGGAGTATAAGGAGAATGAGGTAATCGAGGGAGCGATGTACGCAGAGAAGGAAGAATTGATGGAGGCAGTCAAGCTTTAGGCTGTATCACTGCAGAGGGAGTTCTGGGTAGCAAAGTCCACAAAGTGTGTATACGAAGTTAAGTGCATGAGATCCAGCGATGGTTGTCCGTGGAGGGTGCATGCATTCAAAGGAAAGTGGAAGGATTATTGGAAAGTGTCAATAGTCGCCCAGCACAACTGTCACTTGGAAGGTGTACAGAAGTACCACAGAAACATGACATCTGCATTTATTGCTACAGAGATGTATTCAGATGTTGTGCATAATCTGAGATACGAGCCAAGGTCAATAATAAGGCATATCGAAGATAAATTCAAATACACCATTTCATATGCTAAGGCGTGGAGGGCAAAACAGAAGATTATCGAGATGAGATTTGGCACATTCAAAGCCTCATATGATAATTTACCATCTCTTCTTCAATACATAGCCGCCAGAAATCCAGGGACATGTACAGATCTTATAACATACCCAACCATGGAGAATGACCGTGCAGTATTGGTCTTGCAACGAGCTTTCTTTGCACTAGGTGCTTGCATCAGGGCTTTTGTGCATTGTCGTCCAGTACTCTGTATTGACGAGACATTTCTGACAGGTAAATACAGAGGTCAGATACTAACAGCAATTGCCGTTGATGGGAACAATCAAGTTCTACCACTGGCATTCGTTTTTGTGGAGAGCGAGAATACCAATAGTTGGTACTGGTTTCTCAAGCAGGTTAAGGTTAGCATTGTTGGTATGAGGCCTGGTGTATGCCTAATTCATGACCGTCACGCTGGCCTTCTTCGGGCAATTGAATATTTGAAGCACGGTGATGCAGAGATGGGATATGGTAAAGATTGGCCAGATGTTCAAAGTCGGTGGTGTATGCGTCACATGGGTACTAATTTTTACAAGCAGTTTAAGCGCAAGAGCTTGATGGATCTATTCAAGAGGCTGTGCGGACAGAATCAACAGAAAAAATTCAACGAGCTTTGGAGGAGGTTGGACGAGCTCACAACGAAGCATATGGAAGAACACTCAAGCCGATCAGCACCTGTTGGTGAGGATGGTCCAGAGTCCTTAGGACTGCTGCCCACAGATGGTCCAAACATCAGAAGGAGATCGGCATCTGCTGTGAGAAATTTTTCGCACTGGATAGAGAATGAGCCTAAGGAGAAGTGGTCTTTGCTGCATGATGTCGGCGGAGCGCGGTTTGGTATTATGACAACTAATTTGGCTGAAGTTTACAACTGGGTGATGCGTGGTGTTAGAGACCTTCCCTTGGTTGCCATTGTTGAGTTCATCCTGCATGGAACATGCAGATATTTCAGAGACCGGTACCAAGTCGCTGCCTATCAATGCAAGTGCGAGGTGTTTTCTTCGGACAAATGCTGACAAATTATCTGGAGGAAAAACGTAAGAAGGCAAAGGAGCATAGAGTTATAACTCAAGGTACTAGAGAGCACCGATTTGAAATCTTGTGTGCTGATAAGGCCAAGCGTGGAATATATAGAAGAAGAGTTGTGCAAGAATGCATACTTAGAGAGGATGGGTATTGCGCATGCACGTGCCACAAGCCAAGACTCTACCACAAACCATGTTCCCATATTATTGCAGCGAGCTCGGAGTGTGGAATACTTGATCGTACTTTTGTATCTCCCTATTTCACCAAGGAAGCCATATTGCATACATGGTCACATGAAATTTATGGTTTTGGCATAGCGGGGAATTTTACAGGTACAGTACCGCAACCTACCTATATTCCAGACCCAAGTAAGATCAGAGACAAGGCTGGCGTCGGAAGACAAGACGTATTCGAAACGCCATGGATGAGTCCGAAGCAGGTGGAAGGTACACACGTTGCAGCAAATGCGACAAGGAAGGACATACTTACAGGAAGTGCCCCAAGGACTCAGACATGTCCACAACAGCAGAAGCCCCACCATCCGGATCCGGATTGGATGGTACCCCGCCAACAGGAGAAGGGACAACTTCTAGGCCCACCAGGCCAAGGCGTGCACGCGTGCCTCGTGGTTCGGTCGTGTTGTGATGTGTAGAGAGCTTGGTTAAGATTATGTAATGTACGGTTTTTGCTTTGTTGTAACTGGAGTGAACAAACTTATTGTTTCAACCTATATTCCGGATGTAATGTTCATAATCTCAGTCTTGTATCTGAATATATTTCTGTTACACGTTGTATGTGCAGTCTTTATGTTTTAAATTCGATCATTTGTTGTTGTACCTTAAATTTATTGTTGTATACTTTTTCACTTTCTATTTGCATATGTCATATGTGTTAACTGTGATATTATCATGCAGGGATGGCGGACGACACACCGGAGCTGCTAGATCGAGGGATCGATCTGCAGCACCGCTCGTACTGTATTGCGGTGCAGAACGCCAATCTGCCCGTACTTCGACCACGACCGTCCAGACGTCTACTTCCAGTGGACCCTCGGTTCTGTTCCAGGTATCCGTTGACTCTTTCAATTCTCCCAATTAAGTACACATGGCTTCTTAATAACATAAAATTTTTATGTGCAGGTTACGTGAGGCAGGCCTCCTCTCCTTGTGTCGTCTTATTGAGGCTGGAGCTGGTGAGGCCGATGAGACGAGGAGGTGGAGTTTCGATAGGTCTCTTCTAGCAGCCCTGGTCGACCGATGGAGGCCGGAGACACACACGTTCCGCCTGCCGTGCGGGGAGGTCGCACCGACGCTTCAGGACGTTGCGTTCTTGCTTGGCCTTCCCCTCGCTGGCGATGCCGTTGGGCCAGTCGACGGACTTCATGATTGGCGAGACGACATGATGGCCCGCTTCGGCCACGTACAGCGTCACCCTACACTTCCAGCTTTGAGCAGCTTCCCTCCGTACACGACCATGGGCCCGTCGCAGCAGTGGCTCATGCAGTTTACCGTAAGGCCTAATTTAAAAGAATTTTATCAATTTACAGTTCTACTCAGCTTTATTAACTATATCTTTTGCAGTTCGATCAGCTACACCCAGAGGCTGACGTGTACTCTGTGCAACGGAGCTTCGAGGCCTACTTGTTGTGGCTTTTTGGCTGGGTCATGTTCACCAGCAGCGCGGGACATGCCGTCGACAAGGTCATGATCCCCTACGCGCGCGCGATCGCTGATGCTGACGAGGGAGCAGTGCCACAGTGGAGCTGGGGATCTGCCGTACTGGCGGCGACGTACAGGGGGCTTTGTGAAGCGTGTACCAAGATAGAAGCAGGTTCTGTGCTCACTGGTTGCCCCCTCCTTCTACAGCTATGGGCAGCTGAACGGTTCACGATTGGTCGACCTGTGGTGGATCACACCGCCTACGAGAAGGACCTGTACTTGCAGCGTCCACCCGAGGACTTCCCCACCATGGGTACAGTCTGGTGCCGTCGTCAGGTTCGTGTTCCTAGCTGACGTATATAGTTAATTCGTATCGTACCTTCTAACCCATTTATTGTTATATTTCAGCGACGATGGGCACATATGCAGGTCACGCGGTCGTACAACGAGTTTATGCTGGAGTTCGACAGGATACAGCCGACCGACGTGATCTGGGAGCCTTACAGCCAGGAGGCTATCCACGCACGAGCTCCCCTTGGGCTGTCCACGTTGTGCACATGTGACCAGGTCTTCTGGCTGACGCTCCGACCGATGGTGTTCGACATCTTCGTCGAACCGCACTGCCCAGGGCGTGTTTTGCGCCAGTTCGGTCTCATGCAGCCGTCCCTCGTCCCTATCATCCGTACCGTCCCTGCAGATGCTCATAGGTAAGTACTACTAACAACTGACTTTGAAAAATTAATCGTAGTAGACATGTCTTACTCAAATTTGTGTTCAGGCTGACTCGGAGGGGACAGGTCGGCGGCAACTTATGGGTTCCACGTCTGCAGCCGTACGTGGACGATTGGTTGCTTGCCACAGAGGACGTCGTTGATGAGTACCGCCCCCACACCGAGGACTCGTACATGATGTACCTCCGGTGGTACCAGCCTCGTACCCGCACACGTGTCACCTTCGTTCCTCCAGAGCAGCAGCCACACGTCGCCGCCGTGCGTGACACTTACCCTGTGCACCGTGATCAGGATTACTTCCGTGCGGTGAGTACTTGAATCTCTCATATATATCAGTACTTCATTACGTATATCTTTCATATAACTTAAAACTGAAATTAGGTCGATGGTACGCAACTACTTTACACGGAGATGGACTCCGTGTGTCGCCGCTTGGAGGGTGGCTTGGCGTTGACAGTCGACGAGCAGCGCACCTCGTACACGCGGATGCGTGCGACGCTTAGATCCGTGATGAGGGCTCTCGCTTGTTCGACCAACGACGCAGCGCCTCAAATTCCTGCACCGGCACCCGCAGCACGTCCTCCTGCACCCCAGAACAGAGGTAACTCCGTGTACCCCACCTCGTCTACCTATGTTTTTCTAATATGGATGACTGTGTGACTTACGACGACACCTTTCATAGCGTTCACTACGCCGTACCTTCGTTCCTCCGGAGGGGGGTCCTCGATGCACGGAGCAGAGGCATCCAGGCACTTCACTCATGCTCCACCCAGCTCGTCGGCCCATGGTGAGGGTTCCTCCGCTCAGGGAGCAGGCTGGGGAGCCTGGCCTTCGCCCCATGGAGTGGGTACCTCCGCTCAGGGAGCAGCCTGGGGAGTCCTGGGTACCTCCGCGCAGGGAGCAGCTTCGACGTCGGGCCAGGGAGCCGGCACCTCGTCGCGGACCTACCGACTACCTAATGACCCCCCCACTGACGCATCGATCAGCGACGAGGAGGTCGAGATCGGCCCCTCACAGCTTGCAGGAGCACCTCCGCCCTACACGCAGGAGTTATCACAGATGACTCCAATGCAGGACGTCCGCGCGACTCGAGGTGTTCCACCGGATCGCTACACCTACTCGTCGGGGCACGTGCGACCGAGGAGGCCGAAGAGGGGTAGGGGGCAGGGGCAGGTACAGGCTCCGGGACAGTAGTACCCTGTACGATGTAATTACTGTCTTCATGTATGATACGCACTATTCTTTTGTCAAAATTTACCCTAAACCGTAAACCCTAAACCCTAAAAATCCTAAACCCAAAAAACCTTAAACCCTAAACCCTAAAAACCCTAAACCCTAAATAATTTACCCTAAACCCTAAACCCTTACATGCTTGCATTACATCCGTTATAATAGTCCATTACAGCACAGTTAAAAGTCACGGAAATAGTTTATTACAATAAAATTATACGTCCGCTAGGGCGATGAGCTACTAATCCGAAGTCATCTAACAAAACGACCCTAATAATCCGAAACATAACCGGGAAGCAAGTCTTCATCTTCAGAACCACTATCCTCTCCCACAAACTCATTGGTACGGCTACGCTCAGCTGCGTTGGCCTCTTCTTCCTTTTTTTTGTAGTAAGCGGCCTCCAAGTCATCAACGGCTTGGGTGAACGCTTCATCATACTCCTCTTCTTCCTTTTTTTTATAGTAAGCGGCCTCCAAGTCATCGAGGGCTTGGGTGAACGCTTCATCATACTCCTCGTCCTCGTCATTCATCGGCATCTCCGCCTCCGCCATCTTCTGCTTCATCTTCACATCAGCACTCCTCTTTTCGGCCTCCTTCATCTTCTCCCTCGCATGCAAGGATGCTTCCTCTTCTCTCTTCTTTTTCCATGCATCACAGTCTTTCTTCCACCGAGCAGCACTTGGGGTTTGGACACGCAATCGTCGGGCATAGTCAACCTGCGCTCGCTTCCGCATCTTAATGTAGTTGTCCACAAGCTGAGTACCAGACCTGAACTTCAGGTCCATTACTTGCTTTTGCTTCAGTGTATCCATGTATTCCCTGCGGTCTTCAACATGGGCAAAAACCTCCCACTTGCATTTCCTAAGGCTCTGTGATCAAACGGAACAATTTAAAGTCAGCAAATACAAAAAGCTTGGATATCAAGGGAGCAACAAGTGCAACAAAAGAACCTCATCGTAATCAACCATATGGCCGCACCAATAGCCTATTCCAAGCTCCGATGGTAGTAGGCCATACTGCGCTTCGACACCACATTTGCACAACACAGGAGGCTTAGGGGTAACCACTTTTCTCTTCTTGTCCACCTTCGGATCCGGCCATTTGTTCTTTGGACCCCACAGCCACTCCCTGAAGTTACACTTCCGCAACAAGGTATACCCACCCTACAATGTAAAATGTTAGTACATGCACAAATACTAAGAAAGCCATGACCGCATACAATTTGCACTTACTCCGGCGGGGTTAGGACATTCGAACTCGTTAGGCCTATCTGAACTTATTA
>CM041635.1:58262508-58281789 GCA_023333625.1 Bothriochloa decipiens | reverse complement strand
AAAAAAAATGCAGTTGACACAATAAGCAGATAAACACTACAGTATTTTTTTCACGAGTAATTTGGTGGACATAAAAAAGGCAGAGCACATGAACCATATTTGAGATTCGAAATTAACAATATGCAAATCAGTAAATCGCAGTGGAGATATGACTGGCCATGACATTATCTCTTACATTTCCCAGGGACTAAATCACAGAACCCATGTGATCCAGCTCACTGAAAATAGCAATATGAGCAGCACAAAAGCAGTTTGTTAACACCACAAAGCAGATTCGAATTCTTTTGGCATACTATCTACATTTCTACTAACTGGATTTTTAACCCAAAAATAACAATAACAAAAATTACCTATTAGTATATATTAAAGTCTCTATCTATGAAACAAATGGACACCTAGATTGAAAACGAAAAGGTTCTGTTTTTAGTGTTGTCCGTATGATATGACTGGAAATGGACCACACAACTAGAAGCACAAGAAGAATCGACAAGGTTAGCTCCTATACTGAAACTACGCTGGCACATGTCCAAATTTCTCCAATCGCTATTAGATGAAAAGAGTGGAGCCAAACAACAAGCACACAAAATTATGAAAGATCTAGTCCTAGAAAGACTGAAACTTACCTGACACAAGTTCATATTTCTCCCAGCACTATAAAACAGTAAGAAACATTTATGCAGTGGCATCTAACTGAGATCAAAACATTCAAAACCTCGAGTACGTATATTTGCTCTTCTGACACTTAGTTTCCTACACTGTAGCTGCTGTTCTCTTGGCAAATAATCGTTGGGCCTCAAACTGATCGAGGCCCATGCCCATACTTTTGGGCCTACATACGAAAAACTACACAAGCCTTCATCATCATCATCATCAAGTACTAATAAGGTCCACTAAAGAAAATTAAGTACTAATAAGGAGCATCTCTTCCTCAAAGGAAAGTACAATTCCACTAAAAAAAATAAGTAAAGATACCACCAATGATTCAAAGGAATTGCAAACAGTAGTACAAAATTATCAGTAGCTGACTTCCCTTTTTGTTTTTTATTGAAAAATACTAGAGAGGAACATTTGTGAACGCACATCCAACAAGAACTTCATTTCTAGAAAGGGACACGAATTAGTAAAAGTTCTTCAACTGGAATGATGGGGGAGGCGCCACAAGCACAATTCCCGAGGCCCTTGTTCATCACCAGATAATACTAGCACTGTATATAGTGCACTCCATGACTGCATCCCCCGGCCTCTCTCTGCTTTCTTCCAAGCTTTTCAAGCTTTATCCTGTTCTGAACAAGCGTTATTATGGTGATCGATCGCACTTGGTTTTGGTCTTTTGGGGGGGCCAAAGTTCGTGCATATTTTGACTCCTCCATTACTAGCTAATGCTAATGCGTGCTGCAAAGAGCCAAAGACCTCGATCACCTTCAATTCTTCTTTTGCTCCTCCATGGAAAGCAGCTGCATGCACAAAAACAAAGACACAGCACCAGTCCTGCTTTCCATTACGTGCTTTTACGTCTTGGGATCAGTGCTAAATAAGTCGGTTGATTAGTGGGGTCTAATCACTATCAAGTGCCATAATAAGCCCTGTGCCTTTAATTTTTTCCGTGCTTAGCTTTATTTGTTTGTTTGACTGATGACCAGCCAGCAGCCCTTTGACTGATGAATGCCTGCCTGAAGAATCCAAATAAATACTCCTGCTACCCCATGCTAATACTAAAACTTCGGTACAAGACACAAAGTGCCAAAGCAAACAAAACTAAATGAGCCTGCATTCGACTTTATGAGACAGCCATCTAAACTTCAGGGGCTGTTTCTCATGGTCATGGCATGACATGTATTTTCAGGGACTGTAACAAATACTCAAATTCGGTGGCTTTGTCATCTTCCCTGTGGTCTGCATAATTGACCAAGCTAGCTTGTGATCTTGAGACAGTGATAAGAACAAGCTTGATGACACGCTGTTAGGGCCGGCCGGCCACCTAATGACGGGCTATTAGCATCCTAGGCTACCTAACCATGTGTGTAGATCTTGTTATTCTAAGCCACATTAATCACGCGTTAAATCTACGGCTTTGCATGGATCGATAAAGCAAGAGAGGGTACGGTGGATTGATCGCAAAAGTCACTGACCTATGCTTGTTGTTAAATCAGCTATAACATTCGTCGTCGTCTTCAAGCAGATTATTAGTACTGTATTGATCAAGATTTGTTTGTTCAGTTTAATTACTTCGTCCTGTTGTGTAGTATGTAGCTTGGTTGCTTAATCTGCAGGCCGCAGCTAGCTTTAGAACATCTGAACAGTTAGCTGTTCTTCTATCAGGAGCCTTAGCTGCTAGTAGCTGTGATTTTTATTTTTAATTTACTAGCTACTAGATATCAGTAGCACATTAGCCTCCCCTTTTGTAATGGATTCAGTAAGAACACGCATGTCTGAATGAAAATTTTAGAGTTCCAAGATACTAACCCTACAAATAAACCTACTGATTGTTGTTCTTATCTGATGTCTGAAATAAAGAAACAGTGCAGTATAGTATTTGGAATATCTATCTCAGTATAGTATTTGGAATATCTATCTCAATTACTGCAATGTGATTAACATTGGGTAGTCAAACCCTCCCATCCCATGGTTGCCATACCATGCTCATCAGGTTTTTGGACTGTAACAGCAGAGCCATTTTCTTTCTCTGCTGTAATACCACGACCTTGTTCAACTAGTGGCAGGAATAATTTACCGCTCAACACTACTACCACAGTAGTAGCAGTAAGTTGGTCAACCCTCCAATCACAGTCAATTCTACCAAGAAATCAGCCATTGGGATCAGTGGGCCTAGATATATAGCCTCACCGTGTTTCTGTTTCTGTGCAATGTGCGTACTGTACGTGCTTAGGTTTAGAAAGGTCAACAACTATGTAGGAGTGCTGTAAAACACACTCCTCGCTCCTGTTGTGGTTGCAGTTGTAGGACGCAAAAGTAAATGTTGCTGCGGCTGAGGAGTTCATACCCTGTCCTTTGTCAAGGGGACAGTAACTCTGCATGGCATGGAAAACTAGGATTAGCAGCAGCAGCAGCCGCCTATGAATGCATACAAGGCGTTTTAGGGTCTCTAGAGAGCAAAATATTGGTGCCAAGTCAAAATCTTGCTTCAGGCTTTGTTTAGATCGCCAAATCAGCGCTAGAAGTCCTGTAGCATTTTGTTTATATTTGATAAAAATTATCCAAACTTTGACTAATTAGACTCAAAATGTTCGTCTCACAAAATATAACAAAACTGTGCAATTAGTTTTTGATTTTATCTATATTTATTACTCCATGTATGTGCCGATATTTTGATGTGATAGGGAATAAGAATTTTATATAGTGAATTTGGTGGTCAAATTTGATAAACTAAACAGGGCCTCAGCTTTTTGGTTCTGCTACTGAAGCTTCTAGTACTCTCCACTCTGAACCTGTGAGCTAGGAAAGTGTTTAGTATTTTATTGTTGTCATCACATATTCACATTTGTAAACATCAATCAGCAAAGGGGATTCTAGGGGTAGAAAAATAGAATCCCATGGACTCTGGTGACATACTCCGACTGACATGAATGAATGTTTGGAGCACAACACTACACCAGATGCATGCAGTTTTTCAGGCCCAGAGAAACATGGCGGCACAGAAGTTCAGAGCGCAGTTTGACTGCATCATCTGCTGACCAATGTGATGGCATACTGTACATACTGAATGAACTTTCTTTCAACAAGTCTTGGGCCTTGTTTAGATTATAAAAAATTTTAATCTAATAAATAGTAACTCTTTTATCATATTTGATAAATATTATCCAATCGTGGATCAATTAGGTTTAAAAGATTCATCTCGTGATTTCAAACTAAACTGTATAATTAGTTATTTTTTACATATATTTAATGCTCTATGCATGAGTTCAAAAATTAATGTGATAGAGAGGAAGTAAAAAAACTTAGAATTTGGAGGCAATCTAAACAAGCCCTTATTGTCGGAGAAGCTATACTGTACAGTATCACTCAATCATGTCCAGATAGCAAGATTGGACTTCAACATTGCCGGTCACAGTCAGTGCCAACTGCCAATGAGACGTCAAGCATGCATGGGAAGATGAATTTATCTACTCATATATCAAATAGCAGTATAAGTTCTTATGTAGCCAGACACTTGCTAGAACTTAGAAGCAATTAACAAAAGAAAAAAGAGAAAAGATGCATGCTTGCCAACCACTATATATGATTTATACTAGTACTACTCATCACCATTATATAAGATCAGAACACTGATGATATATAGTAATAACAAAAGAAAGAAGAAAGAGAGAGTACTTCATCACTAGCTGGTACAAGTTGTTAATTTCCTTTTGCAGGAATTTCTAGCTCATCTCGCACTTGGTTGCATTAGCGGAGTGGAGAGATGAGATGGCAGGGCATGGCTCCAAAACGCATGGGGTGTCTCATCGATCATCCTTTCCTAGGCAGCTACAGCGCGTTACAGGGAGTAGTTGGGGCTCCTCATCATGGCCTGGGCCAGGTACTGGAGCTCGCCGGCATCCACCTTGCCGGTGCAATGCTGCGCGGCCGCGGCGACGTCGTCCCTGAACCCGGCCATGAGCTCCGGCATGAAGCAGTCGTCGAGGGGCCCGGCACCGGGTCTCCTGGCGCTGTCGTGGCGGAGCAGGGCGCTGATGCTGGCGCTGTCCGGCCACTGGTGGCTCGCCGGCGAGTGCGCGGCGCCCTGCTGGACGCCGCACGCGAGCTGCGCCTTGGCCTGCATCAGCTGCGCTTGCAGGATGGCGACCTGCAGCCATGGTGCGTGCACTATACGTTATTTTCGATCGTATTAAAGAAAAACAAATAAACAAACTTGATGATCTGATCTGGGTGCTGCCCGATAAAGAACAAATTGAAGTCGATGATCGATGAATGGGTCACCTGCTGCTGGAGGGCGAAGATCTGGGCGACGCAGCCGTAGACGGGGTCGCGGAGCCTGGCCTGCGCCTCGTAGGTGATGGTGACGACGGCCTCGCAGCGGTCGGCGACGGGGAGGTGGGACAACAGCTTGGAGGCGTTGCTGGCGCCGAACACCTTGTGGATGGCGGCGAAGCGCGCGGCGCCCTGGTCGCTGCTGAAGTAGGGCGCGAACACGCACTCCGGCACGCACCGCCGGCGCAGGAACTTGCACGCGCCGCACGGGGACCCCGCGCCCGTCGCGGCGGCGGCCGCGGCGGCACCTCCGTTGGCAGCAGCGGCGGCGGCGGCTCCGGCCATGTCGGCTCACTGGCGCAAACACGGGTAGCAAAGGAAGATCTAACTAGCTAGCTAGTCGATCGATCGTCGTCTCCGGTGCTACTGGTGTGCTAGCTACTGGTAGGACGCTCAAGCTGCACCTGCTTGTGGACTACAGGTACGGTGCAACTCGAGGCCGGAGAGATGGATTTATAGGAGGAGCCGAGGATGGGCAGCGCCGGAGCCCGGAGGAGGTAGACAGGTAGGGCAGGGTGTCTGGTTCGAAGGGAGCAAACGTGTTAATGCTGTGTTGAAGAAAAGGAACCCGACCCGTTGCTTGGCTTAAGCTGCCACCACAACCTGCAGCTATAGCTTATAGCTTAAATAAAATATCGTATAGCTTGTGTCTATTTGGATCACCGGACTAAACATGAACTAATCAAAATTTTCATTTTTTTTCCTAATGAGTTCTATGCATCCATTAGCATCTAGTAGTTTCTGTTAGACTATGATTATTTCATATATATTAGGCCTTCTTGTGATCTAAATCTAAAACATGGACTAGTTTAGTCCATCTGAACACCGCAATACGTACACTAATTAACGTACTTCTTTCGCCACAGACGTCTTTGATAGTCTAACTTAGAGCTAGTTGAATTGAAGTTTCAATCACTGAATGAATATTATAAAAAGCAAGAGGCTAACATAGACTTAAGAGATATATTGTGTCACATGTTTTACGATACATCCTTCTCTCCCTTTTCTAAAAAACGATAGTACATATCCTTCTCTCAGAGCACAGTGTCCAAAAAGCTGCTTACTGCAATATTTCTCCATGTTTATCATTTTAGAGTTAGTGCTAGCTAGCTCATGTTGTTCGAGACGTCTAAGTATACCCATAACCTAGAAACTAGGATACTCCAATTTGTCCTATGTTCGTTAATGTTTTAGACTCTCTCACGGAGACCAACGACAAAAGGCAAAAGATCAAATGTCCCTAGGATATAGAGATGTATTTAGGAAAAGAGAAACATGTGTTAGAAAGTGAGAATGGAAGGTCAAGTATTTTAGAACAAAATTGAATCATATAATGTCATATACAGTACTTTAGATGGATGGAGTAGATTTTATCTTCTATTATTTTGTAACTAAATAGAATGAATCCACTAGTTGTTATGTAAAATTAATTGTTAGGTGACTAAAGTTTGGTTCTATATGTTTTTCCGAATACAAGGATAGATTATTAATAGCCATTAGTCTACACTTTAGGTTGTATTAACTTACCACGGAACTAATTATTAGTTGAGATGTAAACCAAAAATGAATTCATTCGTTATTATATCTATTTTCTTTTTTTCATGACCCATTTCAGTTATCATACACATCTGTCGATGGGCACGCGTCCCCTGGTAAACTTTTATTCATTTCAGTAGCTGCTGGTGGTATGAGAAGAGACCCTTCTTGGAGCACGTCGTTGCAGGCTAGCATGGTAGTAGAGATATGGGTGATGAGGTGTACTCGTGTCAAATCGAACCAAGTCGAATCAATGGGTTGAACGAAGAAAGGATCGAAGGTGTAGTATATAAAAATTGGAGGTGATTGTGCACACGTACAGTACGTGCTGGCGGCATAAACAAAGCATTTCGCGCCGAACGGCCGCACTGTGCAGTACAATGTACACTAGTCTGCACGCTCCACTCCACTCATCCAACGGCACCTCACCGTTGCCCTGCTCCTCCCCTGTCCTGTCCTCCTCATCGATCACATGACGACGCCATGCACTACCTGATTGCTTCATCATCCATCCATCCATCCATCATCGCCTTTGACTGCTCTGCTCATGCATCCTCTTCACAAAAACATTTGGCCTCTAGCTTCCTCCTCGCCTCCTTCTAGCTTCCACCGCTCCTCCTCATCAAAAAACAAAAACACTTGGCCTCTTCCTCTACTATTACTACGTAGTACCTGTGTTTCAGTTCCCAATCTGCTTGCAATGCAAAGCTTTGGCCTCGAGCGAGTCCTCATCTCGCTTTCGATCTCTGGTTTTCTGCCAAGACGCAGTTACTGCTGCTGTTGGCTGCTTCCGGGGCACTACATACCATGCTGACCAAGACAGACACTGGGCTGGAAAGCTGCAGGTGCCCAGGGCAAAAAAAACGAGAGCAGATTGTTCGGTGTTCGCCGACAGTGCACTGCCGTCTCAACCGTCGCTGCTGCTCACAAAGGGAACCAGACAGTCACAGGAACTGGGAGTAGCCTACCATGGGAGACCTTCAGAAAACAACCACAAGCAGCAGCAGGCAGGCAGAAGCCGCCATTGCCATACGGGGAACAGGCACATGCTATGCTACCAAACCATACCCTGATTCCCATACGGTGCTTATTCTAACACCTTGCTAACATGAATGAGATCACACGTTTATAATACAGCTGAGGTGAACACATGCTGCGGCCTGTCAACAATCAAACTTGCAGTTACGAGGAGACGACGCGGCGAACCAAAAACTCAATATAATCCCGCACGCACGAGGAAGATGCCCACACGTGCACACGGTTGTTGGCCCGGCTCTTGGTGTGCAGTGCAGCTACGTGCACCAAGAGCCTTCACATTCAGTCAGTCGGTCGGTCAGTCACAATGTTACATTACACCATGCTACGGAGCTGACAGATGAGATCATGGGGATGGAGATGTCAACTCTCTACGAAAACCAAGCACATACAACTCCCACGCCGTGTCGCTGAAGCAAAGGAGAAACCCTTGCATCATCCGCATTGATCACACACTCTGCACCGAAATCCAGGGGAGGCAATGGATCAGGCTAAAGCCGTCCATGTTGAAATGTTGAACCGAACCAGACCATCATGTTACGCCAGGGAGAAGAAGTGGGATCAGACAGCAACGGCTGCTCTGCTGACCGGCCTAGCCGAGCCACGCAGTGGCGCGGCGCTCGCCGCCACCGCCGACCGAGTGCCGGATGCTGATCTTCTCGTGGGAGTACTTCTCCTGGAGGTACTCGAAGGCGTTCACGTCCAGCTTCCCGCTCACCGACTTGCCCTGCTTCCGCCGGATCTGCTGCTCCTTGATCGAGTTCCACAGCTTCGCGATCGCGTCCTGCTGCTGCCGTGTGAACCGGGTCGCGTTGTCGTACGCGTGCTTCGCAAAGATGTCAATGGCGGTTTGCGTCCTGACGAGCAAGATATCGTTTAATACAATATATAGAATAGAATACTAATCATATGGATGATGATGCTCTGTCAGAGAGGAGAAGTCACCATGGGATTCTGTAGCGTCGAGCAGCTATTTCCAGGCATTTCAGAAGGGCCTCCCGCTGGGACTTGAGAAATCTCTTTGCTTCCTCCTCGTCTGGTTTTCTGTTCAGAGCTGCAACTTCCTTTTCTCGAGCTCTCTCGGACTTCTTCGGCTTGTGCTCAAGAAGACCATCTAGACCAACAGGATCAGAGGATTCCTCTCCTGGCTCTGAGGCTGCGGCATGTGCGCTATCATCTGCCGCAGAGTTAGAAGCTGCAGCTGGGATGCTATGATCTGTTTTGTTGTCCGTCACTGCGTCAGTTTTGCTTGCAGCAGCAAGAGCTGTGGCTTCATCATTGTCATCATCCACTGTTGCCACTGGCAGGGCTAAGATGGCATCTTTGATCTTTCCTACAGCCTTTGAGAACTACAAAAATAAACGCAAGGACATGGTTAAAGCATCAGTATCCCCAGCTTGTCTGATTGCATATCTACAGCAGCTGCCAAGTACATCTAGTAGACTATTTCATACTTAGGCTGTCAAGATAAGCAACATGTGGGTTCAGAGAAATATACTCACCACAAAACTGTCATCAGTGTAAAGATCATTAGCCACCACTGCATGCAGCACCCATATGTTGAATTGATTTTTCTGCTGTTGGTCGAATAACTGCACATTAATTGTTAATTGCAAGCTGTTAGTAGTGAAAAACTGAAAAGCATAGTGACCTGACACAACTGAGCAACTATTTGTTTCAGATGCATCAGAAACTTCACCTCTGTTACACCCTGAGCAGCATCAAACAATTTGTGGTAGTCTGCTCGTACAGAAGGCTCATTGCATGCTCCTGGTGAAGACATTGCAGCCTCTAGTATAGCAAAGAAATGACCGACTGTTCCAGGCTTGATGCTTCCAGACTCAATAAGTTGCAAAGCTAGTTTTGATGCCTTGCTGAATTTAGAAGTATTCCCTATGTGTGAAGCTATCTTCTGCATAGCCTCAATCACCTGTGTTTCTGATGCATCAACAGTTGTTCTGAACCGAAGGCGTTTCTCGGGGACTACAAGAGAATACGAAAGTTAGGACATTAAGTCATTAACTATCTGGCAATTAAAGGAGTTTGCTTATTTTTATTCTTATGACAAGAAATTGGTCAGAGGAGGCCACTACATATATATACCAAAGATGGAAAATAACAAGAATTTGAGCAGGCCAGGTCGTGCACTAGGTGCTAGCCCAGTTATTGTAACACTAATGAAAATAGAATGCAGAAATGCTTACAAGTAACCTGTAAGAGAGTTAAATGAATCCAATGGCAGACATATAGTGGTGTAATCAGGCAAATATGCTGAGCTCAGCACCAAATGGAAACTGTGAAGCCTACTACATGGGAACACATCATTCATAGGTGTGCCTTCTTGCAAGCAACATTACAAAAACTCAGCGGGCAGAGGTTGGTATTGGTAGCGACAAAATCCACGCAAAGACCTCTTTATAACTTTAAAACCAGGTGCAAATTCCTACCATTGCCCTGAACATTGTGGACGGGTTGAGTGCATCTGTAACTCCAGCATACACGTACGCTGTTTCTATTCTAAAGAATGAGAGGAAGCTATTATTTTCCCGGTGAAATGCAAAACTAAGAAGAGATTATCACTACTTGGGTCTTACATAGGCCCTAGGGTAGTAGTAGTGGTAGGACTAAAAACCGCAATGATCTTACTAGTGTGCCACATAGTCCAGGTAATTTGCTCAGCAAAGCCATTCTGGTGGCTCAATCAGTAGCAAATCTACCCAACCAATCCAAGCCTCCCGAACTGAAATAAACTCGTCCCCCTTTTGCCCTCTTGCCCCCGACCTGGGATATGAAAAGGGGTAGTCAAATCCCGCCCTGAAATCAACTCGCCTGTCAGCCTACACCAGAGAAATCGCAACTCAACCTGAATTCAGGCCCCTTACTATCCGGTTGCTGCACAATCCTGATATGCTACTCGGTGTCCACTTGAAGTCAAGGGGGCCAATTAAACGATTACGGGTTCCAATTCAAAGCGGCGGGAGCAGCAGCAGCCACGGATCAATCGGTTTGGAAATTAAGGAGGACATCGAGCAGAGATCTCACCATGGGATGGCGCGGCAGCCACGGGGGGCGATGGGGAAGAGGTAGTAGCGTCGGAGGAGGGGGAGGGCTTGCTCCGCTTGAGGGAGCTCTTAAGCGCGGGCTTCGGTGCAGGCGCTGGCGCCGAAGGAGGAGGGGGCAGTGGCGAGAAGGAGGCCGCGCTAGGTCCGCCGCCGGCTGGGGCGGCGGCGGCGGGCGGAGGCAGGCCGTCGAAGAGGTCGTCGGAGGCCATGGAGGTTTGTTTGGTTTGGATTGGACTTCGCAAGTGGCAGGACCGCAGGAGAGGAGGGGAACAAATTATGGGCCCTTTGATTTGGAATTGCAGCAGCAGGAATTGAACACGGCCCGCCCTGTCGGCTCCGGTTGTGTATGGGCCTTCTGCGGTCAAGAATTCGACCCATATGCTTGCTTATTTAAAAGGTTGTTTTATGCGTTGCAACGGGCAAAAAAAAAAAGAATCATACAAAACTGCTTTTGCAAAATATATCAGTGATTCCTTTCATGCATAGATCTGGATTCGCATTGGCGATAAGCCTGTTTTCTTTGTCGCGAATGCATAATTGGGAAACAATCCGTTAGCAGAAAATGCAAACTGCCGAACTTCATAATTTTTCATAGTTTACATTACACGGTCTACTTTCCGTCTCTCTTCATGCCGCTCCGTGTTTCAACCTCCATATCACGGTTAACAAAAAAAAATCATATCAGGATATCAAAGCCAGTGGATATGGCTGGTGCAGTCACATTAACCAAGAAGCCTGCACTTCGCATTGAGAGATCATCGATGAAGTGGAACCTAGGACTGCACATAAGGAGTCTGAAGGAAGAGGAACTGCATAGAAAGCAGAACCTAATTAAAATAAATTCACACGAAAGACGATCTTATATGAGTCAGATAATTCTCAGTGACCATATAGGCATGTACCTCAAAGGACTTCCCCGATCGCTCATACTTGAGCATACTGAGAGCTACTTCACAACTCTGTGACACTATGGGCTCAGGATCCTTTGCAAACTCCTCCAAAAGCGCAATGCTTTCTTGGTCTACAACACAGAACGACCACAATCTCAGGTGACTGCAGAATGTCTATGCATGGACAGGACTACTGGAGTTGGTAAATGACATTCTGCCAAATCTTGCAGTATTAGTTACCTGCGATTGAGCCAAGGGCTTCAGCAGCTTCATGCCTGACCATTGGATGCTCACAAACATCCTTCAGGACTGTAGAAAGCACATCTGAAGCGGCTTTATTTTGCAGCTGACCTAACACATAAGCAACCTGCAGAATAATACCAAGAAAATGGTATCATAGTCCATAAAACCAAAGATATTGGAATGCAAAGATTATAAACACACACTTAATTTCTTGAGAGGAATATGATGTTATGTCCAGGGGAATGTGCACTATAGATCTGAAACTATGTCACACCACCAATCCTATTATCCTACCCTGATTTTTTGCTACTATGTTTCTTCTTTTCAGAAAAAGGGAAACACCAAACTACCACACCATTACTAACAAATATAATAGACAAATTTCTTGAGGATCCTGCTGACCATAAATAAACTAAGAAGTTGCAACTGGATGTTGTCATCTCTAACATAACAAGAGTGACAAACATCTGACATGTAACATCATACAATAAAAAAAATTGGTCAAAGGCTACTCAGAATTGTACTCAACTACATTTCAATTGATGCTGCCAATTCAAATTTTCAAGTGTAAATGTCAAATAATAATCTGCGCTGCCAGAATCTAAAGAAACAAGTTATGAGGCAACAAACAAAATTCCATTAGAATTCATAAATAGTTTTTGCAAAAAGAAAAGAATAGTTCAAAGGATAAATTGTGTGTTGCTTGATTTACGGTTGTATAGAAAAAATTACAACAAGGATTAGCTAAATTTCGAGGATACCTCGTGACGTAGAAGGGCACTTTTGACGCTCAGAGCTGCAACAATAGCAGAAACAGCAGCATCTCCGCCATCATTCCTAAGTGCAAAAAGAGCTGCATAACGCTCGTACATGCTCTCTTGCTCATTGAGAAGAAGATCCCTGAAAAACATCCACCATGTTAACAATGGAAAGGCTGTGGGCATAGGATACAATCAGCACATGTAAGAATCCTTCGAAAGTTGGAAATGATACCTTAATTGATCTACTGAAAGTCCATGCTTTGCAGGCAGCGCTGGATCAACTGTGAGAAAGGGTGAAGTGGTTGTACTCTCAGCACCATTAGCTTTCTTCTGCTCTTCTATTCGTCTTAGCGCCAGCTCGCAAGTTTCTTGTACCTCCACAGCAGGATCAGTTGTTAAACTTTCCTCCAACAGGGGAATGCTCTTTTCCAGGCCAATAGCTCCAAGAGCTTCTGCTGCCTAACCAATACACATACACAATTATCTAACATGGATATCCAAGAACTAGAACCAGCATATAATATCAAATTCACTGAATACCTCATGGCGGACAATTGGATGTAGAGAAAGATCTTTGAGCACAGCCACCAGTGCATGAATAGCCTCAGCATCCTGCATTTGTCCAAGTGCAAATGCAGCCTCATGGGCAAGCAAGTTAGAAGGATCCCTTGCAGCTGAACAATTTACAAAATATATCAGGTTTTCTCAAGCACAATCCTTTGATCTCTCAAACACTAAGTTGCAGAAATTTGAAGATGCACAACTAGCAGTGCAAAAGTGGGTGGTTGCAAATCAGGATTTTGATGTGATTTTCACTTCTTGCATAACTAGTCTAATACAGTTTTCTTTTACAGTATAATGGGCTAAAAAAACATTGATAGACATTAAGAGCTAGCAGCCTTGTCTGTAATGGCTACTGTTGACAGCAGACTAAAGTTAACAACATAATCTTTTTTTTTGTGAGCAGGCATATAGCCCGTATTTCATTAAGAAGAAGAGAGTGATCAATAGACCTACACATAGTTAGTACAAAAGGATTCGTGGGTAATCCTAGGATTACCAACGAAGCCCCAACACATAAACACAAAGCAAGAACATGGAGAGGGGGCATCCTCCACCTAACAACCCCAAGAACCGAGCCTAATACAAAATACATCTCAACACCTAGGTAGCCAGTAGTGAGCCGTAGACGAAACAGTGAGACACGACGGCAAAGCATCCACCCGAACACCAGACGGCCAAGCATCCGTCCCCACCTCAGCGACCTCAACAGCCAACCCGCCGGAAACGCGTCCTCGGTGGCAAAGCATCCACTGAACACACCTCGGTGGCAAAGCATCCACCGGAATAAACTCCATACGGCCAAGCATCCGTCCCCACCTCAGCGACCTCAACGGCCAAACCGCCGAAGACGCGTCCTCGGTGACAAAGCATAACCCGCTCCTCCGAGTCACAGGGGCCAAAGCCCACCGGACCACGAGCGAGGAGGACATAACTGAAGAGAGCACCTCGGCGGCAAAGCATCCGTCGGAAACACCTCGGTGGCAAAGCATCCACCGGGAAGACCACTACTACAGCTACAACATACACTAGCTAGCATACCTAGGTGAGGAGGAACATGAAGCACAATTAGGCGCGGCACGACGACCAAAGGGACGACGACGACCCGCACCACACCGAAGAGGAAGCCCTGCACGGCCATCCAACGCCGAAGACAGGAGCATGGGAACTCGAAGACGACGCCTTCAAGAAGGATGTGACGCAAAGAGGCGTCACCGTTGTCCGCCCGACCCACATCAGGATGAGCTTTCGCCCCTAGTTCCCTGCAACCAGTAGCCGCGAAGGGACGAGCGACACCGGCCGGAGAGGGGTGCGCAACGACATATGCCTCCAAGGAGGAAAACGGCGCCCAGAAGGCGCCACCATCGTCGGCCAGATGGCACGGCTTTCGCCTTGCGCCACCCTCCCGGACACCGACCGCTCCACTACGCCTACCACGCCACCACGACGTTGAAGGCGCACCGCCCGAGTAGCTGCCCACATCACCACGATGCAAGGAGCGCACGAAGCAAGCCGACCACCGTAGTCGGAGAGGGAGTGGGGGGCGGGGGGGCAGATCCGGGGCCAGGAGCCCGGATCCAGCCGCGCCCCACCCGCCATGGTCGCTGAAGCCCGAGCTGCCGCCCCAAGCGAGCCCGACCGTCCTACTGCCCCACCCAGACCACCACACCGGAGCCCAGATGGACGCCGCCCCGGTCACCACGCCGGGGGGGAGGTGGGGTGGAGGGCGCCACCGGCCACTAGATCCAGCCAATGGGGGGCGGATCCGGCCGGCCGGCAGCCCCAACGCCGCCATCGTCGCCGGAGGGCACCATGGGCGCCGGTGCAGCCCCAACCTCGCGAGGAGGGAGGGGGAGGGGTGGGGCGCCGGTGCAGCCACCAGATCCGGCCCACAGGGGCGCAGATTCGGCCAGCCGGCAACCCCCAGGGCCGCCGTGGTCGCCGAGGTTGGAGGTAGGAGGGGGGTGGCCGGAGATGGGGAGGTGGGAGAGGGAGAGGCGGGGTGCGGCGGGGCCCCTTTTTCGGAGCCGCCGGCGCGGGCCGCCGCCACCACCATGGGCTAGGGGCGGCGGCGGCGGCCGGAGGGGGGGGGTCGCGGAGGGAGAGGGTTGGGCGGCGCCGCCGGGTCGCCCCCGAGTCGCCCTCCAGGAGAGAGCGCTCGGGGGGGATCTCTTTTTTCGTCCAGTTAACAACATAATCTCACAACTATAGATATCAGCAAAAGAACAAAAAAGTGTCAGGCATCAGAACATTCAGGAAGTTAACATGTACTACAATTTCTAATATGTTCAGGAAGCAACAAATATTAAATAACCTGAACCAATGAAACAACACCAAAATGTGAGATAAACACTCTAAAATCTAAATAAAAGATATATTGGTCATATGTTCATTTTGATGAATAATGCAAAGAAGTACGTGCATTAGCATTACACAACCAGTACTACTGTACTAGCACTAGTGCACAATCAGCTAGTGCATCCTGTTGAGATCAATTTGATGAATAATGCAAAGAAGCTATCAAAGTTCAATTTTCTAGCATCATAAGTCCATTGCCTCAGCACTAGTATATGGACTGTAGGGCACTAGAATTTGGAACTAAATGAACGAAGTGCCTAGGACCAATAGTACTGCAACCAAGGCACCACAGCACGGTATCCACTGCATCTACTCGATTAATTCGGGAAAGCAACAGGGACCAGAACCGGTTGCTAAAACCAATCCACAAGCTGCTAAACTATAATTCTAAAAACAAGCTGCTAAACTAAAGCCTTCAACCAAACTTTGAAGAGTAGCAAAGCCGAGTCAGTGAAGCGTGGTGATACCTTGGAGGAGGGCGCGGCGAGGCGCATCCCCGCGGAGGTTGCGGAGGGAGAAGAGCGCCCGGAAGCGCTCCGCGATGGGCTGCTCCGCGTCCAGCAGCCGCTCGCAGAGGAACCGCTCCATCTCCGGTGACGACTCGAACGCGGAGGTGGCCGCCATCTCACGCCGGCGATTCCGTAGGGACCACACGCTCCGGTCGGCAAGCTGGTCACTGGCGGCGGCGGTGAAGGAAATCCCGCGTCGGAAAGAAAAGGAGAAGACGAGGACGAGCTCGCGTCCCGTCGAGTCGACGCCAACCGTCCGATCGGAACGCGCCACGTCACCGCTCCGAACGGACGGACGACAGCGACCTACCCTTACAGGCCCCTCTCGCTGCCGGTGGGTCCCAACTCCTTTGACCCAGACCCTGGCCCACGTGTCAGTTACACGCTACTTGTCTAATCACACGTCGGCGAAGAGCGTACCGCGTAGCATTCCTTGATTTCCTTTCCTTTTCCCCTTTGCGGCTTCTCGCAGCGCTGCGAATCCCAAATCCGCGCTGATCTCACGCGAATTGATCGAGAGGTGAGCTCGCTGGGGTTCCCCCGCAGATCCCCGCACTCGCCCAACCCTGTCTGGAATTTTCCCTCTTGCTTTTTCGTGCTCTTGGGGTCCTCTTCGGCGATTGTTTGTCACTGATGATGGGTTTGGGGTTTGGTTCCTGCAGGCAGGAGGCAGCACGATTCGGATTGAGGCGAGCGCCATGAACCCGAGAGGGTAAGATTCTGCGCCCTTTTGTTGCTTTGAGCTTCGGATTTCGTGAGATGGTGTTCGGATTTAGGGTTGATGAGCGCGTGCGGTTTGTTAGTAGGACCCAATGTGACTGCCTCACTGGATGTCTGGATGGATTACACGCGGTTAGTGCGATCAGTAGGCTGCGTTCTCCTGTTAGTTAGGGACAAAGATGAGTGATTAGTGCTGCTATCTACTTACCATGTGTATATAACTCGGTTGTTGTTGTTGTTGTCCTGTAGTATGGTTGAGGAATTCCCTCTAAAAGACAATCCATTGTTGTATACAACTGTTTCATTCCCCAGCTCTAAATTGGTTGAGTATCATGATTATAGGTTTCTCAGACATGGAAGTTGGTTTCACATGATTGTTGACTGGGCTTGTTTTGCTTATCTGTCCCAACAGACCAATGTTTCTTTTTTTGACAGTTGACAAATGAATTCGTAACTTGGGACTTTAAGAGCTACCATTCTAAAGCTACTGATATCTTTGTTTTTTTTGTGCTGATATTTCTCTGCTTTAACTGATTCATACTTTGCTCACTATCACCGCACACCGCCTCATGGTCAAAATTCTTTCTGTTAGGTCTTCTCTCTGTCCATATATATCTCTGTCCCAAGCTCTGTAGTCTGTAGTTATGCGTAACACTGCATCTTTGCAAATTATCCAATATTATGGAAGGGGATGAAAATGATCTGCTGGAGCAATATAGCTAATATTAGAAAAATATAAGACATGCTAATCCTTGTCTGGCATGATAGCAGTAACATGAATTTCATCCAGACGAAGTGGACAGACTCACTATGGCAACTATGGATCTTAATTGTATTGCTAAGTGGGACTAATATGTACTACCTATGTCATTGCCTAGTTATTATCGCACTTCCTTTTTTTGTCACCTTATAGTAGTTTTCTGTTGTCAAAGCATTTGAGCAGACAATGTTTTGACTTATTTCGTGATATGGTCCATAGAACTGTGTTTGTCGGTCCATCACAGAGTATGCAAGTTCCCCGTTTTCGACTCGTGGGCAATATATGTCTTACAAGTTACAACTATATTGTTATAACGAATATTGATTACTGTTGAGCTGAGTCGACCTTTGTTAAAGTTAGAGATAGAAATCAGAATTCACAAGTATGCACCCTTTAGGGAAACATTTGTATTTTTTCTCAGTTTAAATGCAATTTATAGTTTGGATTGTTTCAACATATTTGGTCTGTTTGTTCTAATTCATCACTGTGATACACGTGCCTAGGTCATCATGTACTTTGAATTTTGGAACTTCGACACATAGAAATGTTAGTACCTGGTTATATATTTGTGAACCCCTTCATACTTCTAATAATGTGGAATCCCATTTTTATCTGAACATCCTATGTTAATTGTTCCTTTGTGAAAAATTCATTTTGATTACTTAAGTTTAATTTGCATCTGCTGATGTGGATATTCTGAACCCCTTTCCCTTTGCAATTATTCCGTATGCACCCTTCATCTATTGATCATATGCCCAACTCTTATACTGGTTATTTTATGCACTTTTGTGCAGCTACCGTAGCAACAGAACTTCTCTCTTTGATGGCATTGAGGAGGGTGGAATCAGAGCAACATCCTATTCTTCCCATGAGATAGATGAGCAAGAAAATGATCGAGCTATTGATGGACTGCAGGATCGTGTCAGCATTCTCAAGCGGGTATTGTGTCACTTAAACTTCTTGATATTCTAATTCCATTGATTCTATTCTATTCTGTAAACAATTGTAGATATTATTTGTAGCAGCAGTAGTATATTTACTAGCTCAAGCTGTGTTGCATAGATAAGATAATAAAATAGGTTTATTAAAACAATACTGTGCCTTTAAAAATAGTTTCTCTCTGCTGCAGTTTTAGTGCGTAGTAGTAGTATTGTAGATAGGGGATTCTTATCAACTGTGTGCTTTCGTGGACCAGTTTGGTTCAAATATCCGAAAGTAGTTCAGCACGGTTTCCTGGTTAAATTTTACCAAAAAGGAATCTGATTATCTGGTGGGCTTGCAATTACGAATTAGTGGTTGCATTAATGCTATCTGATTATTTCATTGGCCTAACTTTTTTTAGTGTGATATGCATTTGGTAGCCAACAACTAGAATGTCTAGATGAGATGTAGAATGATTCTTATGTAATTTGGTATGTTTGGAAAGCATTGGGAGTAACCAGCAAATAGGAAGTCCTGGAGAATATCTGGACATGGGTCATGTCATGATTCTGGTGTAACTATGTGTTTGTCAATCTGATTCTTTCTGTCTGACATCAGTGTAGACATTCTCCAAATTCGAAATTAACAAATATGACGAGCAGCAATCTCTGTTAAGGTTTAGGGTGCTTTGCTTATTTTATTAATGGTATGCTAGAAAATAAATAAGCATTCAAACATCCCATCCATTGACTAGTTTTAGTTTGTTGGAATTGTTCTAACTTTAGGATTCTTTACCCATTTATCAATCTGGATAAGTTTCTAGACAACCATAAATATATTATTAGGTGCTGAAAGCTCTTTTACTTTCCTGTAGTTGTCAGGTGATATCCATGAAGAGGTGGAGACTCATAACAGAATGCTAGACCGAATGGTATTTGC